>JALXFT010003903.1:100000-220001 GCA_023376895.1 Aspiorhynchus laticeps
AGAATTCTGTGTGTAGGGCTTCTGTTGGATGTCTGTCCCATCTAGTGTAGCTCTGATCACTGAGTGGACCCCAAACCTCACTTCCATACAGCGCTATGGGCTGGATCACACTATCAAAGATTTTACACCAAATTGGAATTGGTATTTCAATATTTTGGAATTTTTTCTTGATTGCGTATAGAGCTCTTCGAGCTTTATCTTTGAGAGCATTCATTGCCATACTGAAACTCCCCGATGCAGTGATGATCAGGCCGAGGTAAGTGTACTGCATCGTGTGTTCTAGGGCGGTGCTGCCTAGACTGAACCTGTATCTGTGTTCCTGACATCTGGGATTTTTCTGGAAGACCATAATGTTGGTCTTTTTGAGGTTTACCGCCAGGGCCCAGTTCTGGCAGTAGTTCTCCAGCAGGTCCAGGTGCTGCTGTAGTCCCTGTGGGGTGGATGACAGCAGCACCAGATCATCTGCGTACAGCAAGAACTTGATGTTCTTGTCTTGTAGAGTGAGTCCAGGGGCTGTAGACTGTTCCAACTGCACCGCTAATTCATTAATGTAGATGTTGAACAGTGTTGGACTCAGGCTAGAGCCCTGCTGCACTCCTCTCTTCTGGGTGAAGAATTCTGTATGTTTGTTGCCAATTCGTATCGCACATTTGTTGTTTGAATACATTGATTTAATAATGTCATAAACTTTACCCCCTACACCACTTTGTAAAAGTTTATAATATAATCCGTCGTGCCAAATAGAATCGAATGCTTTTTTGAAATCGATAAAACATGCAAATATTTTTCCATTTTTGGTCTGTTTTACGTGTTTATTGATTAGGGTGTGTAGGGTGTAAATGTGATCAGTAGTTCTATAATTAGGAAGAAAGCCAATCTGACTAGGACTCAGGACACTGTACTCGTTAAGGAAGTTTACCATTCTATGGTTTAAAATACTGCTAAATAACTTCCCCAGATTACTGCTCACACAAATGCCTCTGAAATTATTAGGGTCCAATTTGTCTCCACTCTTGTGAATGGGGGTAATGAGTCCTTGGCTCCAGATGTCAGGAAAACAGCCTGAACTAAGTACAAGGTTGAATAATTTGAGCACAGCTGTCTGAAGCTCAGGTGTGCTGTGTTTCAGCATCTCACACAGAATGCTGTCAGGACCACAAGACTTTTTACATTTTTGGCTTTTGAGTTTGTTTGTCAATTCTTCATGTGTAATTGGGAAGTCGAGAGGGTTTTGATTATTTTTAATTGAGTCTTCATAAGTTTGTAGACTTTGTTTGATCTGATCAGAATTGTTAATGAGTTGTTTTGGAGGGATTTCTTTATATAAATTTTCAAAATGTTTTGTCCAAATATCTCCATCTTGTATTGGCAAGTCTTGTGGTTTTGTTGTGCTCAGATTATTCCACATATCCCAGAACTGATTATGATTTACTGAATGTTCTATTTCTTGTAAGCTTTTGGTCAGATGGTGTTGCTTTTTTGTTCTAATTGTGTCCTTGTATTGTTTTAGCTTTGAACAGTATTCAGTTCTTATGTCAGCATTGTATGGTTCTTTATGTTTCAGATTTGATAATTTTCTAAGTTGTTTTCTTAATGTTTTGCAGTCTGAGTCAAACCATTTTTCATCTTTTGATGTATTTTTACTAATTGTTTTTGTTTTCTTTTTCAACTCAGTTTTACAAGCTGCTTTTTTATATATGTAATTTATTTCATTTATAGCCAAATTAACACCATCTTTAGTTGTTTCAAATTGTTTGTTAATAAATGTAGTGATTAGATTTTCCATTTCTTCAGAATTGAGGGCTTGAATAAATTTGTCTGTGCTGTCTGAAGCCCATCTGAATCCTGGCTGGATTTTATACATTTTACAGGTTTTGGGTATGTTTTGTGTTAGTGTGTGATGTGTTTTAATATAAATGTTAATTTGGTTATGGTCAGAAAGCGGAGTTTGTTGTATGACAGTGAATGCACTGAAGGAGGAGGGGTCCATGTCAGTGATGGTATAGTCAACTACACTAGCTCCAAGACCTGAACAACACGTGAACCTCCCTAAAGAGTCCCCTCTGATCCTGCCATTAAGTGTGTACAGGCCTGAGGCTCGGCAGAGCTGCACTAACTCTCTACCGTTTTTATTTACAGTTTGGTCAAGATTATTTCTTGGTGGAAGTTTTCTTGTGAGACTCGGGGAGTTTTGGCCAAAGATATATTCATTACCCTTTGGATCTATGTTATCGGGTTCAGATCCAGTTCTTGCATTAAAGTCTCCACACAGCAGCACGTTTCCCTGGGCCTGGAAACGGCTGATCTCTGTGTGGATGTTGTTCAGATATTCCTCATCATGGTAAGGGGATTCTGCTGGAGGAATATAGATGGCACAGAGATATATGTCAGTGGTTGAAATGCCAATTTGGTTGTTTAGTTTTAACCAGCAGTGAAATTTTCCAATTGTAATAATAGAAATGTGTTTGGCCAGAGCTTCCCTGTACCACACCAGAATTCCTCCCGAGTCTCGTCCACGGTGGACTGTACTTAGTTTAACTGAGGGTACAATGACTTCATAGTAGCCTGAGGGACAGTAGGTAAGAGCATCATTTCTACACCAGGTCTCGGTGAGAATAATAATGTCAGCATCTTTGTTATTTTTCAGAAAAACTGGGTCTGTGCTTTTAGGACCAAAAGTCGAAGAATAAAGACCCTGAATATTCCAACAACTTATATGAAATGAACGCATTAGTATTTTAGTAATATTAAAGATAAACCTATTTGGTAAGACAGAGAGAAAATAACCTATAGGAATGTATATGGTAAACAATTTACATCTAGTGCACTTTTTTTTTTTTTTTTTTTTTTTTATAAATCTTAGTGCACTGTGTTTGTGTATATTGTCCTTATCTGTTGAGGAGCTGGTTGCACAGTGTCTGCAGCATCTCTCTGATCTGGCTCAGTTCACTGGCAGGTGTGGAGGTGTTGGGTGGAGCAGGGGGCCGGGCTGCAGCTTCAGCATAGCTCTGTGCTCTCGGCTGTGGGGGCTTCTCTTGGTGTGGGGTGGTTCTTGGTTTCTTTCTTACGGGGGTTTGATGGCCAGCAGGTGGATGTGGAGTTGGTGACTGCAGGTTTACAGGTGTGTAGGGAGCCATTGGTGGGTGTGGTGGATGACGTGTGGTGTTTGTCCTCACCGGGGCCGGAGGGGGATGTCTGGGCATGTAGGGGTGAATGGGCCGGTGGTATAGTGGAGTTGGTAACAGGTGTCTCGGTGATGCTGGACTGCGGCCCAGGGCTGCATCTTTTAGGGACTTTGCAAAAATACGGACTCCGTCTTTGTGTAGGTGAAGTCCATCATACAGGTGTTGGAGGCCGATGTGGTGGTGGTGGGCCAGGTGTACATTGGGGAGCGCAGAGCAGCCACGGGAAATTTCAGCATTGATGCCGTAGATGATGTGTGGTGGTGTGTCGTGTCTTGGGAGAAGCGTGGAGATAATGATTCGGGACTCTGGGAACTTTTTGCTGGTGGTTTCTGCTATTTTCCTCACTGCATCAGAAGTACTGTTGCGCAGCGAGTGAAGGTCGTTAGTCCCAGTGTGAATGATAACACATGAGGGGTGTCCTGTGAAGTCTCTGATGATCTGGTGGGCATGGCCTGTTGTGCTACATCGCTTTGCAGTGACTTTTTGGTGTGGAAAGAGTTTCTGAGGGTCCAGGAATTTTCCATTAGAGTCCACGAGGAGGAGAACATCTGGATCAGGTTCTGGAGGCTGGGCAGGTGAGGCCTGTGTTGCTGCAGGTGTCTGTGTGTTTGTCGTAGGCACGCATTCTGTGTTTGTGTAGTTTGGTTTGTCTGGAGCTGTATTGTAGTGAAGTGTATTGTCTTTTGTGTTTTTCTGTAACTGTTCTCTCATATCTTGCAGCTGTCTGGAAAAGTTCACTTCTTTTTTCTCTGTGTCCTCCTCTAGTTTGCAGAACTGTAAGCGGAGAGTTCTGTTCTCTTCTTGCAGTTCTCCGAGAGCTCTTGTGAGCTCAGTGATGGAGGAGCTGCTGTTTTTCTTCAGCTGCTGGAGTTCATCTTTGAGCTCCTGGATGTAAATGTTAGTGTTGTGTGTGTCTGAGAGTTTGGCCTGAGTGTGTTCTCTGAATTCAGTGAAGTCCAGTTCTAGCAGGGCTAAACTGTCTCTCAGTTGACGTTCTGATGGTGAAGGTGGTAAAGGTGAAGGGTCCACTGGGCCTTCCTCCTCAGAGTCTGTGTAGTTCACATGGGTCTCTTCTCTCTCACTCTCTACTCTGGCTTTTAGCAGGAGGAAAATCTCCTCAAATGAGTTCAGGCTTGCTTCATTGCTTCCTATCTATCTATCTATCTATCTATAATCTGACTATCTATCTATCTATCTATCTATAATCTAACTCTATCTATCTATCTATAATCTGACTCTATCTATCTATCTATCATTAATCTGACTCTATCTATCTATCTATCTATAATCTGACTCTATCTATCTATAATCTGACTCTATCTATCTATCTATCTATAATCTGACTCTATCTATCTATAATCTGACTCTATCTATCTATCTATAATCTGACTCTATCTATCTATAATCTGACTCTATCTATCTATCTATAATCTGACTCTATCTATCTATCTATAATCTGACTCTATCTATCTATCTATAATCTGACTCTATCTATCTATAATCTGACTCTATCTATCTATAATCTGACTCTATCTATCTATCTATCTATAATCTGACTCTATCTATCTATCTATAATCTGACTCTATCTATCTATCTATAATCTGACTCTATCTATCTATCTATAATCTGACTATCTATCTATAATCTGACTCTATCTATCTATCTATCTATAATCTGACTCTATCTATCTATCTATCTATCTATAATCTGACTCTATCTATCTATCTATAATCTGACTCTATCTATCTATCTATAATCTGACTATCTATCTATAATCTGACTCTATCTATCTATCTATCTATAATCTGACTCTATCTATCTATAATCTGACTCTATCTATCTATCTATCTATCTATCTATCTATAATCTGACTCTATCTATCTATAATCTGACTCTATCTATCTATCTATCTATAATCTGACTCTATCTATCTATCTATCTATCTATCTATCTATAATCTGACTCTATCTATCTATCTATAATCTGACTCTATCTATCTATCTATCTATCTATCTATAATCTGACTATCTATCTGTAATCTGACTCTATCTATCTATCTATCTATAATCTGACTCTATCTATCTATCTATCTATCTATAATCTGACTCTATCTATCTATCTATCTATCTATAATCTGACTCTATCTATCTATCTATAATCTGACTCTATCTATCTATCTATAATCTGACTCTATCTATCTATCTATAATCTGACTCTATCTATCTATAATCTGACTCTATCTATCTATCTATCTATAATCTGACTCTATCTATCTATCTATAATCTGACTCTATCTATCTATCTATAATCTGACTATCTATAATCTGACTATCTATCTATCTATCTATCTATAATCTGACTCTATCTATCTATAATCTGACTCTATCTATCTATCTATCTATCTATCTATAATCTGACTCTATCTATCTATAATCTGACTCTATCTATCTATCTATCTATAATCTGACTCTATCTATCTATCTATCTATCTATAATCTGACTCTATCTATCTATCTATAATCTGACTCTATCTATCTATCTATCTATCTATCTATCTATCTATAATCTGACTCTATCTATCTATAATCTGACTCTATCTATCTATCTATCTGTAATCTGACTCTATCTATCTATCTATCTATAATCTGACTCTATCTATCTATCTATCTATAATCTGACTCTATCTATCTATCTATCTATAATCTGACTCTATCTATCTATCTATAATCTGACTCTATCTATCTATCTATAATCTGACTCTATCTATCTATCTATAATCTGACTCTATCTATCTATCTATAATCTGACTCTATCTATCTATCTATAATCTGACTCTATCTATCTATCTATAATCTGACTCTATCTATCTATCTATCTATAATCTGACTCTATCTATCTATAATCTGACTCTATCTATCTATCTATAATCTGACTCTATCTATCTATCTATCTATAATCTGACTCTATCTATCTATAATCTGACTCTATCTATCTATCTATCTATCTATCTATCTATCTATCTATAATCTGACTCTATCTATCTATAATCTGACTCTATCTATCTATCTATCTGTAATCTGACTCTATCTATCTATCTATCTATAATCTGACTCTATCTATCTATAATCTGACTCTATCTATCTATCTATCTATCTATAATCTGACTCTATCTATCTATCTATAATCTGACTCTATCTATCTATCTATAATCTGACTCTATCTATCTATCTATAATCTGACTCTATCTATCTATCTATCTATAATCTGACTCTATCTATCTATCTATAATCTGACTCTATCTATCTATCTATCTATAATCTGACTCTATCTATCTATAATCTGACTCTATCTATCTATCTGTAATCTGACTCTATCTATCTATCTATCTATAATCTGACTCTATCTATCTATCTATAATCTGACTCTATCTATCTATCTATCTATCTATCTATAATCTGACTCTATCTATCTATCTATCTATAATCTGACTCTATCTATCTATCTATAATCTGACAGACTGTATTGCCTTAAACTTAAAAAGAATACTTTAAACTGCAAACTATTTCAGACTGAAAACCATCAAACTTAAAACTTTTTTAAACTTTTTTAAACTTTTCAAACTTTTTACAACTTTCTGGTCCGGCTTTCTCAAGCCAACTTAAAGTTTGTCTCGACAAACTTTTCTATCTAGTTCTATTTCTAATCTAAGTCATGCTAGCAACATGCTAATCATGCTTTAAACATGCTAGCAACATGCTAGTCACTTGCTAGTCTTGCTAGCAACATGCTAGTAGCATGCTAATCATGCTAGAAACATGCTAGCGACATGCTAGTAACATGCTAATCATGCTAACAACATGCTAGCTACATGCTAATAACTGGCTAATCATGCTAACAACATGTTAATAACATGCTAATCATGATAGTGACATGCTAGTAACATGTTAATCATGCTAGAAACATGCTAGCTACATGCTAATAACATGCTAATCATGATAGTGACATGCTAATAACTTGCTAATCATGCTAGCGACATGCTAGTAACATGCTAATCATGCTACAAACATGCTAGCGACATGCTAGTAACATGCTAATCATGCTAGAAACATGCTAGCGACATGCTAGTAACATGTTAATCATGCTAGCGAAATGCTAATCATGTTGGAAACGTGCTAGTCACTGGTTAAACCAACCTAGCAACCACCCTGACTACCCTGCTAGCGACATGCTAGTAACATGCTAATCATGCTAGAAACATGCTAGTCACTGGTTAAACCAACCTAGCAACCACCCTGACTACCCTAGCAACCACATAGCAACACCTTAGTGACCAGCCCGGTTACCCTTGCAACTGCATATCAACACCCTAGCAACCGACCTGGGTACTATCTATCTATAGACTCTATCTATCTATCTATAATCTGACTCTATCTATCTATCTATAATCTGACTCTATCTATCTATAATCTGACTCTATCTATCTATAATCTGACTCTATCTATCTATCTATCTATCTATAATCTGACTCTATCTATCTATCTATCTATCTATAATCTGACTCTATCTATCTATCTATAATCTGACTCTATCTATCTATCTATAATCTGACTCTATCTATCTATCTATAATCTGACTCTATCTATAATCTGACTCTATCTATCTATCTATCTATAATCTGACTCTATCTATCTATCTATAATCTGACTCTATCTATCTATCTATAATCTGACTATCTATCTATAATCTGACTATCTATCTATCTATCTATCTATAATCTGACTCTATCTATCTATAATCTGACTCTATCTATCTATCTATCTATCTATCTATAATCTGACTCTATCTATCTATAATCTGACTCTATCTATCTATCTATCTATAATCTGACTCTATCTATCTATCTA
This sequence comes from Aspiorhynchus laticeps, assembly GCA_023376895.1. Lineage (NCBI taxonomy): Eukaryota > Metazoa > Chordata > Actinopteri > Cypriniformes > Cyprinidae > Aspiorhynchus > Aspiorhynchus laticeps. The sequence goes on from JALXFT010003903.1 coordinate 108,091, forward strand.
TCTATCTATAATCTGACTCTATCTATCTATCTATAATCTGACTCTATCTATCTATCTATCTATCTATCTATAATCTGACTCTATCTATCTATAATCTGACTCTATCTATCTATCTATCTGTAATCTGACTCTATCTATCTATCTATCTATAATCTGACTCTATCTATCTATCTATCTATCTATAATCTGACTCTATCTATCTATCTATCTATAATCTGACTCTATCTATCTATCTATAATCTGACTCTATCTATCTATCTATAATCTGACTCTATCTATCTATAATCTGACTCTATCTATCTATCTATAATCTGACTCTATCTATCTATCTATAATCTGACTCTATCTATCTATCTATCTATAATCTGACTCTATCTATCTATAATCTGACTCTATCTATCTATCTATAATCTGACTCTATCTATCTATCTATCTATCTATAATCTGACTCTATCTATCTATAATCTGACTCTATCTATCTATCTATCTATCTATAATCTGACTCTATCTATCTATAATCTGACTCTATCTATCTATCTATCTGTAATCTGACTCTATCTATCTATCTATCTATAATCTGACTCTATCTATCTATCTATAATCTGACTCTATCTATCTATCTATCTATCTATAATCTGACTCTATCTATCTATCTATAATCTGACTCTATCTATCTATCTATAATCTGACTCTATCTATAATCTGACTCTATCTATCTATCTATCTATAATCTGACTCTATCTATCTATCTATAATCTGACTCTATCTATCTATCTATCTATAATCTGACTCTATCTATCTATAATCTGACTCTATCTATCTATCTATCTGTAATCTGACTCTATCTATCTATCTATCTATAATCTGACTCTATCTATCTATCTATCTATAATCTGACTCTATCTATCTATCTATCTATCTATAATCTGACTCTATCTATCTATCTATCTATAATCTGACTCTATCTATCTATCTATAATCTGACAGACTGTATTGCCTTAAACTTAAAAAGAATACTTTAAACTGCAAACTATTTCAGACTGAAAACCATCAAACTTAAAACTTTTTTAAACTTTTTTAAACTTTTCAAACTTTTTACAACTTTCTGGTCCGGCTTTCTCAAGCCAACTTAAAGTTTGTCTCGACAAACTTTTCTATCTAGTTCTATTTCTAATCTAAGTCATGCTAGCAACATGCTAATCATGCTTTAAACATGCTAGCAACATGCTAGTCACTTGCTAGTCTTGCTAGCAACATGCTAGTAGCATGCTAATCATGCTAGAAACATGCTAGCGACATGCTAGTAACATGCTAATCATGCTAACAACATGCTAGCTACATGCTAATAACTGGCTAATCATGCTAACAACATGTTAATAACATGCTAATCATGATAGTGACATGCTAGTAACATGTTAATCATGCTAGAAACATGCTAGCTACATGCTAATAACATGCTAATCATGATAGTGACATGCTAATAACTTGCTAATCATGCTAGCGACATGCTAGTAACATGCTAATCATGCTACAAACATGCTAGCGACATGCTAGTAACATGCTAATCATGCTAGAAACATGCTAGCGACATGCTAGTAACATGTTAATCATGCTAGCGAAATGCTAATCATGTTGGAAACGTGCTAGTCACTGGTTAAACCAACCTAGCAACCACCCTGACTACCCTGCTAGCGACATGCTAGTAACATGCTAATCATGCTAGAAACATGCTAGTCACTGGTTAAACCAACCTAGCAACCACCCTGACTACCCTAGCAACCACATAGCAACACCTTAGTGACCAGCCCGGTTACCCTTGCAACTGCATATCAACACCCTAGCAACCGACCTGGGTACTATCTATCTATAGACTCTATCTATCTATCTATAATCTGATTCTATCTATCTATCTATAATCTGACTCTATCTATCTATAATCTGACTCTATCTATCTATAATCTGACTCTATCTATCTATCTATAATCTGACTCTATCTATCTATCTATCTATCTATCTATAATCTGACTCTATCTATCTATCTATCTATCTATCTATAATCTGACTCTATCTATCTATAATCTGACTCTATCTATCTATCTATAATCTGACTCTATCTATCTATCTATAATCTGACTCTATCTATCTATCTATAATCTGACTCTATCTATCTATCTATCTATAATCTGACTCTATCTATCTATCTATCTATCTATCTATCTATAATCTGACTCTATCTATCTATCTATCTATCTATAATCTGACTCTATCTATCTATCTATAATCTGACTCTATCTATCTATCTATAATCTGACTCTATCTATCTATCTATAATCTGACTCTATCTATCTATCTATAATCTGACTCTATCTATCTATCTATCTATCTATAATCTGACTCTATCTATAATCTGACTCTATCTATCTATCTATCTATCTATCTATCTATAATCTGACTCTATCTATCTATCTATAATCTGACAGACTGTATTGCCTTAAACTTAAAAAGAATACTTTAAACTGCAAACTATTTCAGACTGAAAACCATCAAACTTAAAACTTTTTTAAACTTTTCAAACTTTTTACAACTTTCTGGTCCGGCTTTCTCAAGCCAACTTAAAGTTTGTCTCGACAAACTTTTCTATCTAGTTCTATTTCTAATCTAAGTCATGCTAGCAACATGCTAATCATGCTTTAAACATGCTAGCAACATGCTAGTCACTTGCTAGTCTTGCTAGCAACATGCTAGTAGCATGCTAATCATGCTAGAAACATGCTAGCGACATGCTAGTAACATGCTAATCATGCTAACAACATGCTAGCTACATGCTAATAACTGGCTAATCATGCTAACAACATGTTAATAACATGCTAATCATGATAGTGACATGCTAGTAACATGTTAATCATGCTAGAAACATGCTAGCTACATGCTAATAACATGCTAATCATGATAGTGACATGCTAATAACTTGCTAATCATGCTAGCGACATGCTAGTAACATGCTAATCATGCTACAAACATGCTAGCGACATGCTAGTAACATGCTAATCATGCTAGAAACATGCTAGCGACATGCTAGTAACATGTTAATCATGCTAGCGAAATGCTAATCATGTTGGAAACGTGCTAGTCACTGGTTAAACCAACCTAGCAACCACCCTGACTACCCTGCTAGCGACATGCTAGTAACATGCTAATCATGCTAGAAACATGCTAGTCACTGGTTAAACCAACCTAGCAACCACCCTGACTACCCTAGCAACCACATAGCAACACCTTAGTGACCAGCCCGGTTACCCTTGCAACTGCATATCAACACCCTAGCAACCGACCTGGGTACTATCTATCTATAGACTCTATCTATCTATCTATAATCTGACTCTATCTATCTATAATCTGACTCTATCTATCTATCTATAATCTGACTCTATCTATCTATAATCTGACTCTATCTATCTATCTATCTATAATCTGACTCTATCTATCTATCTATCTATAATCTGACTCTATCTATAATCTGACTCTATCTATCTATCTATAATCTGACTCTATCTATCTATAATCTGACTCTATCTATAATCTGACTCTATCTATCTATCTATAATCTGACTCTATCTATAATCTCACTCTATCTATCTATCTATCTATCTATAATCTGACTATCTATCTATCTATCTATAATCTGACTCTATCTATCTATAATCTGACTCTATCTATCTATAATCTGACTATCTATCTATCTATAATCTGACTCTATCTATCTATAATCTGACTCTATCTATAATCTGACTCTATCTATAATCTGACTCTATCTATCTATCTATAATCTGACTCTATCTATCTATAATCTGACTCTATCTATCTATCTATCTATAATCTGACTCTATCTATCTATCTATCTATCTATCTATAATCTGACTCTATCTATCTATCTATAATCTGACTCTATCTATCTATCTATAATCTGACTCTATCTATCTATCTATAATCTGACTCTATCTATCTATCTATAATCTGACTCTATCTATCTATAATCTGACTATCTATAATCTGACTATCTATCTATCTATAATCTGACTATCTATCTATAATCTGACTCTATCTATCTATCTATCTATCTATAATCTGTCTCTATCTATCTATAATCTGACTCTATCTATCTATCTATCTATCTATAATCTGACTCTATCTATCTATAATCTGACTCTATCTATCTATCTATAATCTGACTCTATCTATCTATCTATAATCTGACTCTATCTATCTATCTATAATCTGACTATCTATCTATAATCTGACTCTATCTATCTATCTATCTATAATCTGACTCTATCTATCTATAATCTGACTCTATCTATCTATCTATCTATAATCTGACTCTATCTATCTATAATCTGACTCTATCTATCTATCTATCTATAATCTGACTCTATCTATCTATCTATCTATCTATCTATAATCTGACTCTATCTATCTATCTATAATCTGACTCTATCTATCTATCTATCTATCTATCTATCTATCTCTCTATCTATCTATCTATCTATAATCTGACTCTATCTATCTATCTATCTATCTATAATCTGACTCTATCTATCTATCTATAATCTGACTCTATCTATCTATCTATAATCTGACTCTATCTATCTATCTATAATCTGACTCTATCTATCTATCTATAATCTGACTCTATCTATCTATCTATAATCTGACTCTATCTATCTATAATCTGACTCTATCTATCTATCTATCTATAATCTGACTCTATCTATCTATCTATCTATCTATCTATCTATCTATAATCTGACTCTATCTATCTATCTATAATCTGACTCTATCTATCTATCTATCTATCTATCTATAATCTGACTCTATCTATCTGTAATCTGACTCTATCTATCTATCTATCTATAATCTGACTCTATCTATCTATCTATCTATCTATAATCTGACTCTATCTATCTATCTATAATCTGACTCTATCTATCTATCTATAATCTGACTCTATCTATCTATCTATAATCTGACTCTATCTATCTATCTATAATCTGACTCTATCTATCTATCTATAATCTGACTCTATCTATCTATAATCTGACTCTATCTATCTATCTATCTATCTATAATCTGACTCTATCTATCTATCTATCTATAATCTGACTCTATCTATCTATCTATAATCTGACTATCTATCTATAATCTGACTCTATCTATCTATCTATCTATCTATAATCTGACTCTATCTATCTATAATCTGACTCTATCTATCTATCTATCTATCTATAATCTGACTCTATCTATCTATAATCTGACTCTATCTATCTATCTATCTATAATCTGACTCTATCTATCTATCTATCTATCTATAATCTGACTCTATCTATCTATCTATAATCTGACTCTATCTATCTATCTATCTATCTATCTATAATCTGACTCTATCTATCTATAATCTGCCTCTATCTATCTATCTATCTGTAATCTGACTCTATCTATCTATCTATCTATAATCTGACTCTATCTATCTATCTATCTATAATCTGACTCTATCTATCTATCTATAATCTGACTCTATCTATCTATCTATAATCTGACTCTATCTATCTATCTATAATCTGACTCTATCTATCTATCTATCTATCTATAATCTGACTCTATCTATCTATCTATAATCTGACTCTATCTATCTATCTATAATCTGACTCTATCTATCTATCTATAATCTGACTCTATCTATCTATCTATCTATAATCTGACTCTATCTATCTATAATCTGACTCTATCTATCTATCTATAATCTGACTCTATCTATCTATCTATCTATCTATCTATCTATAATCTGACTCTATCTATCTATAATCTGACTCTATCTATCTATCTATCTATCTATCTATAATCTGACTCTATCTATCTATAATCTGACTCTATCTATCTATCTATCTGTAATCTGACTCTATCTATCTATCTATCTATAATCTGACTCTATCTATCTATCTATCTATCTATAATCTGACTCTATCTATCTATCTATAATCTGACTCTATCTATCTATCTATAATCTGACTCTATCTATCTATCTATAATCTGACTCTATCTATCTATCTATAATCTGACTCTATCTATCTATCTATAATCTGACTCTATCTATCTATCTATAATCTGACTCTATCTATCTATCTATAATCTGACTCTATCTATCTATCTATCTATAATCTGACTCTATCTATCTATAATCTGACTCTATCTATCTATCTATAATCTGACTCTATCTATCTATCTATCTATAATCTGACTCTATCTATCTATAATCTGACTCTATCTATCTATCTATCTATCTATCTATCTATCTATCTATAATCTGACTCTATCTATCTATCTATAATCTGACTCTATCTATCTATCTATCTATAATCTGACTCTATCTATCTATCTATAATCTGACTCTATCTATCTATCTATAATCTGACTCTATCTATCTATCTATAATCTGACTCTATCTATCTATCTATCTATCTATAATCTGACTCTATCTATCTATAATCTGACTCTATCTATCTATCTATCTGTAATCTGACTCTATCTATCTATCTATCTATAATCTGACTCTATCTATCTATCTATAATCTGACTCTATCTATCTATCTATCTATCTATCTATCTATCTATCTATAATCTGACTCTATCTATCTATCTATAATCTGACAGACTGTATTGCCTTAAACTTAAAAAGAATACTTTAAACTGCAAACTATTTCAGACTGAAAACCATCAAACTTAAAACTTTTTTAAACTTTTTTAAACTTTTCAAACTTTTTACAACTTTCTGGTCCGGCTTTCTCAAGCCAACTTAAAGTTTGTCTCGACAAACTTTTCTATCTAGTTCTATTTCTAATCTAAGTCATGCTAGCAACATGCTAATCATGCTTTAAACATGCTAGCAACATGCTAGTCACTTGCTAGTCTTGCTAGCAACATGCTAGTAGCATGCTAATCATGCTAGAAACATGCTAGCGACATGCTAGTAACATGCTAATCATGCTAACAACATGCTAGCTACATGCTAATAACTGGCTAATCATGCTAACAACATGTTAATAACATGCTAATCATGATAGTGACATGCTAGTAACATGTTAATCATGCTAGAAACATGCTAGCTACATGCTAATAACATGCTAATCATGATAGTGACATGCTAATAACTTGCTAATCATGCTAGCGACATGCTAGTAACATGCTAATCATGCTACAAACATGCTAGCGACATGCTAGTAACATGCTAATCATGCTAGAAACATGCTAGCGACATGCTAGTAACATGTTAATCATGCTAGCGAAATGCTAATCATGTTGGAAACGTGCTAGTCACTGGTTAAACCAACCTAGCAACCACCCTGACTACCCTGCTAGCGACATGCTAGTAACATGCTAATCATGCTAGAAACATGCTAGTCACTGGTTAAACCAACCTAGCAACCACCCTGACTACCCTAGCAACCACATAGCAACACCTTAGTGACCAGCCCGGTTACCCTTGCAACTGCATATCAACACCCTAGCAACCGACCTGGGTACTATCTATCTATAGACTCTATCTATCTATCTATAATCTGACTCTATCTATCTATCTATAATCTGACTCTATCTATCTATAATCTGACTCTATCTATCTATAATCTGACTCTATCTATCTATCTATCTATCTATAATCTGACTCTATCTATCTATCTATCTATCTATCTATCTATAATCTGACTCTATCTATCTATAATCTGACTCTATCTATAATCTGACTCTATCTATCTATAATCTAACTCTATCTATCTATCTATAATCTGACTCTATCTATCTATCATCTGACTCTATCTATAATCTGACTCTATCTATCTATAATCTGACTCTATCTATCTATAATCTGACTCTATCTATCTATCTATAATCTGACTCTATCTATCTATCTATAATCGGACTCTATCTATCTATCTATAATCTGACTCTATCTATCTATCTATAATCTGACTTTATCTATCTATCTATAATCTGACTCTATCTATCTATCTATAATCTGACTCTATCTATCTATAATCTGACTCTATCTATAATCTGACTCTATCTATCTATAATCTAACTCTATCTATCTATCTATAATCTGACTCTATCTATAATCTGACTCTATCTATCTATCTATAATCTGACTCTATCTATCTATAATCTGACTCTATCTATCTATCTATCTATAATCTGACTCTATCTATCTATCTATCTATCTATAATCTGACTCTATCTATCTATCTATCTATCTATCTATAATCTGACTCTATCTATCTATCTATCTATAATCTGACTCTATCTATCTATCTATAATCTGACTCTATCTATCTATCTATAATCTGACTCTATCTATCTATAATCTGACTCTATCTATCTATCTATCTATAATCTGACTCTATCTATCTATCTATAATCTGACTCTATCTATCTATCTATAATCTGACTATCTATCTATAATCTGACTCTATCTATCTATCTATCTATAATCTGACTCTATCTATCTATAATCTGACTCTATCTATCTATCTATCTATAATCTGACTCTATCTATCTATAATCTGACTCTATCTATCTATCTATAATCTGACTCTATCTATCTATAATCTGACTCTATCTATCTATCTATCTATAATCTGACTCTATCTATCTATAATCTGACTCTATCTATCTATCTATCTGTAATCTGACTCTATCTATCTATCTATCTATAATCTGACTCTATCTATCTATCTATAATCTGACTCTATCTATCTATCTATCTATCTATCTATAATCTGACTCTATCTATCTATCTATAATCTGACTCTATCTATCTATCTATAATCTGACTCTATCTATCTATCTATAATCTGACTCTATCTATCTATCTATCTATAATCTGACTCTATCTATCTATCTATAATCTGACTCTATCTATCTATCTATCTATCTATCTATCTATAATCTGACTCTATCTATCTATAATCTGACTCTATCTATCTATCTGTAATCTGACTCTATCTATCTATCTATCTATAATCTGACTCTATCTATCTATCTATAATCTGACTCTATCTATCTATCTATCTATCTATAATCTGACTCTATCTATCTATCTATCTATAATCTGACTCTATCTATCTATCTATAATCTGACAGACTGTATTGCCTTAAACTTAAAAAGAATACTTTAAACTGCAAACTATTTCAGACTGAAAACCATCAAACTTAAAACTTTTTTAAACTTTTTTAAACTTTTCAAACTTTTTACAACTTTCTGGTCCGGCTTTCTCAAGCCAACTTAAAGTTTGTCTCGACAAACTTTTCTATCTAGTTCTATTTCTAATCTAAGTCATGCTAGCAACATGCTAATCATGCTTTAAACATGCTAGCAACATGCTAGTCACTTGCTAGTCTTGCTAGCAACATGCTAGTAGCATGCTAATCATGCTAGAAACATGCTAGCGACATGCTAGTAACATGCTAATCATGCTAACAACATGCTAGCTACATGCTAATAACTGGCTAATCATGCTAACAACATGTTAATAACATGCTAATCATGATAGTGACATGCTAGTAACATGTTAATCATGCTAGAAACATGCTAGCTACATGCTAATAACATGCTAATCATGATAGTGACATGCTAATAACTTGCTAATCATGCTAGCGACATGCTAGTAACATGCTAATCATGCTACAAACATGCTAGCGACATGCTAGTAACATGCTAATCATGCTAGAAACATGCTAGCGACATGCTAGTAACATGTTAATCATGCTAGCGAAATGCTAATCATGTTGGAAACGTGCTAGTCACTGGTTAAACCAACCTAGCAACCACCCTGACTACCCTGCTAGCGACATGCTAGTAACATGCTAATCATGCTAGAAACATGCTAGTCACTGGTTAAACCAACCTAGCAACCACCCTGACTACCCTAGCAACCACATAGCAACACCTTAGTGACCAGCCCGGTTACCCTTGCAACTGCATATCAACACCCTAGCAACCGACCTGGGTACTATCTATCTATAGACTCTATCTATCTATCTATAATCTGACTCTATCTATCTATCTATAATCTGACTCTATCTATCTATAATCTGACTCTATCTATCTATAATCTGACTCTATCTATCTATCTATCTATCTATAATCTGACTCTATCTATCTATCTATCTATCTATAATCTGACTCTATCTATCTATCTATAATCTGACTCTATCTATCTATCTATAATCTGACTCTATCTATCTATCTATAATCTGACTCTATCTATAATCTGACTCTATCTATCTATCTATCTATAATCTGACTCTATCTATCTATCTATAATCTGACTCTATCTATCTATCTATAATCTGACTATCTATCTATAATCTGACTATCTATCTATCTATCTATCTATAATCTGACTCTATCTATCTATAATCTGACTCTATCTATCTATCTATCTATCTATCTATAATCTGACTCTATCTATCTATAATCTGACTCTATCTATCTATCTATCTATAATCTGACTCTATCTATCTATCTATCTATCTATAATCTGACTCTATCTATCTATCTATAATCTGACTCTATCTATCTATCTATCTATCTATCTATAATCTGACTCTATCTATCTATAATCTGACTCTATCTATCTATCTATCTGTAATCTGACTCTATCTATCTATCTATCTATAATCTGACTCTATCTATCTATCTATCTATCTATAATCTGACTCTATCTATCTATCTATCTATAATCTGACTCTATCTATCTATCTATAATCTGACTCTATCTATCTATCTATAATCTGACTCTATCTATCTATCTATAATCTGACTCTATCTATCTATCTATAATCTGACTCTATCTATCTATCTATAATCTGACTCTATCTATCTATCTATCTATAATCTGACTCTATCTATCTATAATCTGACTCTATCTATCTATCTATAATCTGACTCTATCTATCTATCTATCTATCTATAATCTGACTCTATCTATCTATAATCTGACTCTATCTATCTATCTATCTATCTATCTATAATCTGACTCTATCTATCTATAATCTGACTCTATCTATCTATCTATCTGTAATCTGACTCTATCTATCTATCTATCTATAATCTGACTCTATCTATCTATCTATAATCTGACTCTATCTATCTATCTATCTATCTATCTATAATCTGACTCTATCTATCTATCTATAATCTGACTCTATCTATCTATCTATAATCTGACTATCTATCTATAATCTGACTCTATCTATCTATCTATCTATAATCTGACTCTATCTATCTATCTATAATCTGACTCTATCTATCTATCTATCTATAATCTGACTCTATCTATCTATAATCTGACTCTATCTATCTATCTATCTGTAATCTGACTCTATCTATCTATCTATCTATAATCTGACTCTATCTATCTATCTATCTATAATCTGACTCTATCTATCTATCTATCTATCTATCTATAATCTGACTCTATCTATCTATCTATCTATAATCTGACTCTATCTATCTATCTATAATCTGACAGACTGTATTGCCTTAAACTTAAAAAGAATACTTTAAACTGCAAACTATTTCAGACTGAAAACCATCAAACTTAAAACTTTTTTAAACTTTTTTAAACTTTTCAAACTTTTTACAACTTTCTGGTCCGGCTTTCTCAAGCCAACTTAAAGTTTGTCTCGACAAACTTTTCTATCTAGTTCTATTTCTAATCTAAGTCATGCTAGCAACATGCTAATCATGCTTTAAACATGCTAGCAACATGCTAGTCACTTGCTAGTCTTGCTAGCAACATGCTAGTAGCATGCTAATCATGCTAGAAACATGCTAGCGACATGCTAGTAACATGCTAATCATGCTAACAACATGCTAGCTACATGCTAATAACTGGCTAATCATGCTAACAACATGTTAATAACATGCTAATCATGATAGTGACATGCTAGTAACATGTTAATCATGCTAGAAACATGCTAGCTACATGCTAATAACATGCTAATCATGATAGTGACATGCTAATAACTTGCTAATCATGCTAGCGACATGCTAGTAACATGCTAATCATGCTACAAACATGCTAGCGACATGCTAGTAACATGCTAATCATGCTAGAAACATGCTAGCGACATGCTAGTAACATGTTAATCATGCTAGCGAAATGCTAATCATGTTGGAAACGTGCTAGTCACTGGTTAAACCAACCTAGCAACCACCCTGACTACCCTGCTAGCGACATGCTAGTAACATGCTAATCATGCTAGAAACATGCTAGTCACTGGTTAAACCAACCTAGCAACCACCCTGACTACCCTAGCAACCACATAGCAACACCTTAGTGACCAGCCCGGTTACCCTTGCAACTGCATATCAACACCCTAGCAACCGACCTGGGTACTATCTATCTATAGACTCTATCTATCTATCTATAATCTGACTCTATCTATCTATCTATAATCTGACTCTATCTATCTATAATCTGACTCTATCTATCTATAATCTGACTCTATCTATCTATCTATAATCTGACTCTATCTATCTATCTATCTATCTATCTATAATCTGACTCTATCTATCTATCTATCTATCTATCTATAATCTGACTCTATCTATCTATAATCTGACTCTATCTATCTATCTATAATCTGACTCTATCTATCTATCTATAATCTGACTCTATCTATCTATCTATAATCTGACTCTATCTATCTATCTATCTATAATCTGACTCTATCTATCTATCTATCTATCTATCTATCTATAATCTGACTCTATCTATCTATCTATCTATCTATAATCTGACTCTATCTATCTATCTATAATCTGACTCTATCTATCTATCTATAATCTGACTCTATCTATCTATCTATAATCTGACTCTATCTATCTATCTATAATCTGACTCTATCTATCTATCTATCTATCTATAATCTGACTCTATCTATAATCTGACTCTATCTATCTATCTATCTATCTATCTATCTATCTATCTATAATCTGACTCTATCTATCTATCTATAATCTGACAGACTGTATTGCCTTAAACTTAAAAAGAATACTTTAAACTGCAAACTATTTCAGACTGAAAACCATCAAACTTAAAACTTTTTTAAACTTTTCAAACTTTTTACAACTTTCTGGTCCGGCTTTCTCAAGCCAACTTAAAGTTTGTCTCGACAAACTTTTCTATCTAGTTCTATTTCTAATCTAAGTCATGCTAGCAACATGCTAATCATGCTTTAAACATGCTAGCAACATGCTAGTCACTTGCTAGTCTTGCTAGCAACATGCTAGTAGCATGCTAATCATGCTAGAAACATGCTAGCGACATGCTAGTAACATGCTAATCATGCTAACAACATGCTAGCTACATGCTAATAACTGGCTAATCATGCTAACAACATGTTAATAACATGCTAATCATGATAGTGACATGCTAGTAACATGTTAATCATGCTAGAAACATGCTAGCTACATGCTAATAACATGCTAATCATGATAGTGACATGCTAATAACTTGCTAATCATGCTAGCGACATGCTAGTAACATGCTAATCATGCTACAAACATGCTAGCGACATGCTAGTAACATGCTAATCATGCTAGAAACATGCTAGCGACATGCTAGTAACATGTTAATCATGCTAGCGAAATGCTAATCATGTTGGAAACGTGCTAGTCACTGGTTAAACCAACCTAGCAACCACCCTGACTACCCTGCTAGCGACATGCTAGTAACATGCTAATCATGCTAGAAACATGCTAGTCACTGGTTAAACCAACCTAGCAACCACCCTGACTACCCTAGCAACCACATAGCAACACCTTAGTGACCAGCCCGGTTACCCTTGCAACTGCATATCAACACCCTAGCAACCGACCTGGGTACTATCTATCTATAGACTCTATCTATCTATCTATAATCTGACTCTATCTATCTATAATCTGACTCTATCTATCTATCTATAATCTGACTCTATCTATCTATAATCTGACTCTATCTATCTATCTATCTATAATCTGACTCTATCTATCTATCTATCTATAATCTGACTCTATCTATAATCTGACTCTATCTATCTATCTATAATCTGACTCTATCTATCTATAATCTGACTCTATCTATCTATCTATCTATAATCTGACTCTATCTATAATCTCACTCTATCTATCTATCTATCTATCTATAATCTGACTATCTATCTATCTATCTATAATCTGACTCTATCTATCTATAATCTGACTCTATCTATCTATAATCTGACTATCTATCTATCTATAATCTGACTCTATCTATCTATAATCTGACTCTATCTATAATCTGACTCTATCTATAATCTGACTCTATCTATCTATCTATAATCTGACTCTATCTATCTATAATCTGACTCTATCTATCTATCTATCTATAATCTGACTCTATCTATCTATCTATCTATCTATCTATAATCTGACTCTATCTATCTATCTATCTATAATCTGACTCTATCTATCTATCTATAATCTGACTCTATCTATCTATCTATAATCTGACTCTATCTATCTATCTATAATCTGACTCTATCTATCTATAATCTGACTCTATCTATCTATCTATCTATAATCTGACTCTATCTATCTATCTATAATCTGACTATCTATCTATAATCTGACTCTATCTATCTATCTATCTATCTATAATCTGACTCTATCTATCTATAATCTGACTCTATCTATCTATCTATCTATCTATAATCTGACTCTATCTATCTATAATCTGACTCTATCTATCTATCTATAATCTGACTCTATCTATCTATCTATAATCTGACTCTATCTATCTATCTATAATCTGACTATCTATCTATAATCTGACTCTATCTATCTATCTATCTATAATCTGACTCTATCTATCTATAATCTGACTCTATCTATCTATCTATCTATAATCTGACTCTATCTATCTATAATCTGACTCTATCTATCTATCTATCTATAATCTGACTCTATCTATCTATCTATCTATCTATCTATAATCTGACTCTATCTATCTATCTATAATCTGACTCTATCTATCTATCTATCTATCTATCTATCTCTCTATCTATCTATCTATCTATAATCTGACTCTATCTATCTATCTATCTATCTATAATCTGACTCTATCTATCTATCTATAATCTGACTCTATCTATCTATCTATAATCTGACTCTATCTATCTATCTATAATCTGACTCTATCTATCTATCTATAATCTGACTCTATCTATCTATCTATAATCTGACTCTATCTATCTATAATCTGACTCTATCTATCTATCTATCTATAATCTGACTCTATCTATCTATCTATCTATCTATCTATCTATAATCTGACTCTATCTATCTATCTATAATCTGACTCTATCTATCTATCTATCTATCTATCTATCTATCTATCTATAATCTGACTCTATCTATCTGTAATCTGACTCTATCTATCTATCTATCTATAATCTGACTCTATCTATCTATCTATCTATCTATAATCTGACTCTATCTATCTATCTATAATCTGACTCTATCTATCTATCTATAATCTGACTCTATCTATCTATCTATAATCTGACTCTATCTATCTATCTATAATCTGACTCTATCTATCTATCTATAATCTGACTCTATCTATCTATAATCTGACTCTATCTATCTATCTATCTATCTATAATCTGACTCTATCTATCTATCTATCTATAATCTGACTCTATCTATCTATCTATAATCTGACTATCTATCTATAATCTGACTCTATCTATCTATCTATCTATCTATAATCTGACTCTATCTATCTATAATCTGACTCTATCTATCTATCTATCTATCTATAATCTGACTCTATCTATCTATAATCTGACTCTATCTATCTATCTATCTATAATCTGACTCTATCTATCTATCTATCTATCTATAATCTGACTCTATCTATCTATCTATAATCTGACTCTATCTATCTATCTATCTATCTATCTATAATCTGACTCTATCTATCTATAATCTGCCTCTATCTATCTATCTATCTGTAATCTGACTCTATCTATCTATCTATCTATAATCTGACTCTATCTATCTATCTATAATCTGACTCTATCTATCTATCTATAATCTGACTCTATCTATCTATCTATAATCTGACTCTATCTATCTATCTATAATCTGACTCTATCTATCTATCTATCTATCTATAATCTGACTCTATCTATCTATCTATAATCTGACTCTATCTATCTATCTATAATCTGACTCTATCTATCTATCTATCTATAATCTGACTCTATCTATCTATAATCTGACTCTATCTATCTATCTATAATCTGACTCTATCTATCTATCTATCTATCTATCTATCTATAATCTGACTCTATCTATCTATAATCTGACTCTATCTATCTATCTATCTATCTATCTATAATCTGACTCTATCTATCTATAATCTGACTCTATCTATCTATCTATCTGTAATCTGACTCTATCTATCTATCTATCTATAATCTGACTCTATCTATCTATCTATAATCTGACTCTATCTATCTATCTATCTATCTATCTATCTATAATCTGACTCTATCTATCTATCTATAATCTGACTCTATCTATCTATCTATAATCTGACTCTATCTATCTATCTATAATCTGACTCTATCTATCTATCTATCTATAATCTGACTCTATCTATCTATCTATAATCTGACTCTATCTATCTATCTATCTATCTATAATCTGACTCTATCTATCTATCTATCTGTAATCTGACTCTATCTATCTATCTATAATCTGACTCTATCTATCTATCTATAATCTGACTCTATCTATCTATCTATCTATCTATCTATCTATAATCTGACTCTATCTATCTATCTATAATCTGACTCTATCTATCTATCTATCTGTCTATCTATCTATCTATAATCTGACTCTATCTATCTATCTATCTATAATCTGACTCTATCTATCTATCTATAATCTGACAGACTGTATTGCCTTAAACTTAAAAAGAATACTTTAAACTGCAAACTATTTCAGACTGAAAACCATCAAACTTAAAACTTTTTTAAACTTTTTTAAACTTTTCAAACTTTTTACAACTTTCTGGTCCGGCTTTCTCAAGCCAATTTAAAGTTTGTCTCGACAAACTTTTCTATCTAGTTCTATTTCTAATCTAAGTCATGCTAGCAACATGCTAATCATGCTTTAAACATGCTAGCAACATGCTAGTCACTTGCTAGTCTTGCTAGCAACATGCTAGTAGCATGCTAATCATGCTAGAAACATGCTAGCGACATGCTAGTAACATGCTAATCATGCTAACAACATGCTAGCTACATGCTAATAACTGGCTAATCATGCTAACAACATGTTAATAACATGCTAATCATGATAGTGACATGCTAGTAACATGTTAATCATGCTAGAAACATGCTAGCTACATGCTAATAACATGCTAATCATGATAGTGACATGCTAATAACTTGCTAATCATGCTAGCGACATGCTAGTAACATGCTAATCATGCTACAAACATGCTAGCGACATGCTAGTAACATGCTAATCATGCTAGAAACATGCTAGCGACATGCTAGTAACATGTTAATCATGCTAGCGAAATGCTAATCATGTTGGAAACGTGCTAGTCACTGGTTAAACCAACCTAGCAACCACCCTGACTACCCTGCTAGCGACATGCTAGTAACATGCTAATCATGCTAGAAACATGCTAGTCACTGGTTAAACCAACCTAGCAACCACCCTGACTACCCTAGCAACCACATAGCAACACCTTAGTGACCAGCCCGGTTACCCTTGCAACTGCATATCAACACCCTAGCAACCGACCTGGGTACTATCTATCTATAGACTCTATCTATCTATCTATAATCTGACTCTATCTATCTATCTATAATCTGACTCTATCTATCTATAATCTGACTCTATCTATCTATAATCTGACTCTATCTATCTATCTATCTATCTATAATCTGACTCTATCTATCTATCTATCTATCTATCTATAATCTGACTCTATCTATCTATCTATCTATCTATAATCTGACTCTATCTATCTATAATCTGACTCTATCTATCTATCTATCTATAATCTGACTCTATCTATCTATCTATAATCTGACTCTATCTATCTATCTATAATCTGACTCTATCTATCTATCTATAATCTGACTCTATCTATCTATCTATCTATAATCTGACTCTATCTATCTATCTATCTATCTATCTATAATCTGACTCTATCTATCTATCTATCTATCTATCTATCTATAATCTGACTCTATCTATCTATCTATAATCTGACTCTATCTATCTATCTATCTATAATCTGACTCTATCTATCTATCTATAATCTGACTCTATCTATCTATCTATCTATCTATAATCTGACTCTATCTATCTATAATCTGACTCTATCTATCTATCTATCTATCTATCTATCTATAATCTGACTCTATCTATCTATAATCTGACTCTATCTATCTATCTATAATCTGACTCTATCTATCTATCTATCTGTCTATCTATCTATCTATAATCTGACTCTATCTATCTATCTATCTATAATCTGACTCTATCTATCTATCTATAATCTGACAGACTGTATTGCCTTAAACTTAAAAAGAATACTTTAAACTGCAAACTATTTCAGACTGAAAACCATCAAACTTAAAACTTTTTTAAACTTTTTTAAACTTTTCAAACTTTTTACAACTTTCTGGTCCGGCTTTCTCAAGCCAACTTAAAGTTTGTCTCGACAAACTTTTCTATCTAGTTCTATTTCTAATCTAAGTCATGCTAGCAACATGCTAATCATGCTTTAAACATGCTAGCAACATGCTAGTCACTTGCTAGTCTTGCTAGCAACATGCTAGTAGCATGCTAATCATGCTAGAAACATGCTAGCGACATGCTAGTAACATGCTAATCATGCTAACAACATGCTAGCTACATGCTAATAACTGGCTAATCATGCTAACAACATGTTAATAACATGCTAATCATGATAGTGACATGCTAGTAACATGTTAATCATGCTAGAAACATGCTAGCTACATGCTAATAACATGCTAATCATGATAGTGACATGCTAATAACTTGCTAATCATGCTAGCGACATGCTAGTAACATGCTAATCATGCTACAAACATGCTAGCGACATGCTAGTAACATGCTAATCATGCTAGAAACATGCTAGCGACATGCTAGTAACATGTTAATCATGCTAGCGAAATGCTAATCATGTTGGAAACGTGCTAGTCACTGGTTAAACCAACCTAGCAACCACCCTGACTACCCTGCTAGCGACATGCTAGTAACATGCTAATCATGCTAGAAACATGCTAGTCACTGGTTAAACCAACCTAGCAACCACCCTGACTACCCTAGCAACCACATAGCAACACCTTAGTGACCAGCCCGGTTACCCTTGCAACTGCATATCAACACCCTAGCAACCGACCTGGGTACTATCTATCTATAGACTCTATCTATCTATCTATAATCTGACTCTATCTATCTATCTATAATCTGACTCTATCTATCTATAATCTGACTCTATCTATCTATAATCTGACTCTATCTATCTATCTATCTATCTATAATCTGACTCTATCTATCTATCTATCTATCTATCTATAATCTGACTCTATCTATCTATAATCTGACTCTATCTATAATCTGACTCTATCTATCTATAATCTAACTCTATCTATCTATCTATAATCTGACTCTATCTATCTATCATCTGACTCTATCTATAATCTGACTCTATCTATCTATAATCTGACTCTATCTATCTATAATCTGACTCTATCTATCTATCTATAATCTGACTCTATCTATCTATCTATAATCTGACTCTATCTATCTATCTATAATCTGACTTTATCTATCTATCTATAATCTGACTCTATCTATCTATCTATAATCTGACTATCTATCTATCTATCTATAATCTGACTCTATCTATCTATAATCTGACTCTATCTATCTATAATCTAACTCTATCTATCTATCTATAATCTGACTCTATCTATAATCTGACTCTATCTATCTATCTATAATCTGACTCTATCTATCTATAATCTGACTCTATCTATCTATCTATCTATAATCTGACTCTATCTATCTATCTATCTATCTATAATCTGACTCTATCTATCTATCTATCTATAATCTGACTCTATCTATCTATCTATAATCTGACTCTATCTATCTATCTATAATCTGACTCTATCTATCTATCTATAATCTGACTCTATCTATCTATAATCTGACTCTATCTATCTATCTATCTATAATCTGACTCTATCTATCTATCTATAATCTGACTCTATCTATCTATCTATAATCTGACTATCTATCTATAATCTGACTCTATCTATCTATCTATCTATAATCTGACTCTATCTATCTATAATCTGACTCTATCTATCTATCTATCTATAATCTGACTCTATCTATCTATAATCTGACTCTATCTATCTATAATCTGACTCTATCTATCTATCTATCTATCTATAATCTGACTCTATCTATCTATCTATAATCTGACTCTATCTATCTATCTATCTATCTATCTATCTATAATCTGACTCTATCTATCTATAATCTGACTCTATCTATCTATCTGTAATCTGACTCTATCTATCTATCTATCTATAATCTGACTCTATCTATCTATCTATCTATAATCTGACTCTATCTATCTATAATCTGACTCTATCTATCTATCTATAATCTGACTCTATCTATCTATCTATAATCTGACTCTATCTATCTATCTATAATCTGACTCTATCTATCTATAATCTGACTCTATCTATCTATCTATCTATAATCTGACTCTATCTATCTATCTATAATCTGACTCTATCTATCTATCTATAATCTGACTATCTATCTATAATCTGACTCTATCTATCTATCTATCTATAATCTGACTCTATCTATCTATCTATAATCTGACTATCTATCTATAATCTGACTCTATCTATCTATCTATCTATAATCTGACTCTATCTATCTATCTATAATCTGACTCTATCTATCTATCTATAATCTGACTCTATCTATCTATCTATAATCTGACTCTATCTATCTATAATCTGACTCTATCTATCTATCTATCTATAATCTGACTCTATCTATCTATCTATAATCTGACTCTATCTATCTATCTATAATCTGACTATCTATCTATAATCTGACTCTATCTATCTATCTATCTATAATCTGACTCTATCTATCTATAATCTGACTCTATCTATCTATCTATCTATAATCTGACTCTATCTATCTATAATCTGACTCTATCTATCTATCTATCTATAATCTGACTCTATCTATCTATCTATCTATCTATAATCTGACTCTATCTATCTATCTATAATCTGACTCTATCTATCTATCTATCTATCTATCTATCTATAATCTGACTCTATCTATCTATAATCTGACTCTATCTATCTATCTGTAATCTGACTCTATCTATCTATCTATCTATAATCTGACTCTATCTATCTATCTATCTATAATCTGACTCTATCTATCTATAATCTGACTCTATCTATCTATCTATAATCTGACTCTATCTATCTATCTATCTATAATCTGACTCTATCTATCTATCTATAATCTGACTCTATCTATCTATCTATCTATCTATCTATCTATAATCTGACTCTATCTATCTATCTATAATCTGACTCTATCTATCTATCTATAATCTGACTCTATCTATCTATAATCTGACTCTATCTATCTATCTATCTATAATCTGACTCTATCTATCTATAATCTGACTCTATCTATCTATCTATAATCTGACTCTATCTATCTATCTATCTATCTATCTATAATCTGACTCTATCTATCTATAATCTGACTCTATCTATCTATCTATCTATCTATAATCTGACTCTATCTATCTATCTATCTGTAATCTGACTCTATCTATCTATCTATCTATAATCTGACTCTATCTATCTATCTATAATCTGACTCTATCTATCTATCTATAATCTGACTCTATCTATCTATCTATAATCTGACTCTATCTATCTATCTATAATCTGACTCTATCTATCTATCTATAATCTGACTCTATCTATCTATCTATCTATAATCTGACTCTATCTATCTATCTATAATCTGACTCTATCTATCTATCTATCTATCTATAATCTGACTCTATCTATCTATAATCTGACTCTATCTATCTATCTATCTATCTATCTATCTATAATCTGACTCTATCTATCTATAATCTGACTCTATCTATCTATCTATAATCTGACTCTATCTATCTATCTATCTGTCTATCTATCTATCTATAATCTGACTCTATCTATCTATCTATCTATAATCTGACTCTATCTATCTATCTATAATCTGACAGACTGTATTGCCTTAAACTTAAAAAGAATACTTTAAACTGCAAACTATTTCAGACTGTAAACCATCAAACTTAAAACTTTTTTAAACTTTTTTAAACTTTTCAAACTTTTTACAACTTTCTGGTCCGGCTTTCTCAAGCCAACTTAAAGTTTGTCTCGACAAACTTTTCTATCTAGTTCTATTTCTAATCTAAGTCATGCTAGCAACATGCTAATCATGCTTTAAACATGCTAGCAACATGCTAGTCACTTGCTAGTCTTGCTAGCAACATGCTAGTAGCATGCTAATCATGCTAGAAACATGCTAGCGACATGCTAGTAACATGCTAATCATGCTAACAACATGCTAGCTACATGCTAATAACTGGCTAATCATGCTAACAACATGTTAATAACATGCTAATCATGATAGTGACATGCTAGTAACATGTTAATCATGCTAGAAACATGCTAGCTACATGCTAATAACATGCTAATCATGATAGTGACATGCTAATAACTTGCTAATCATGCTAGCGACATGCTAGTAACATGCTAATCATGCTACAAACATGCTAGCGACATGCTAGTAACATGCTAATCATGCTAGAAACATGCTAGCGACATGCTAGTAACATGTTAATCATGCTAGCGAAATGCTAATCATGTTGGAAACGTGCTAGTCACTGGTTAAACCAACCTAGCAACCACCCTGACTACCCTGCTAGCGACATGCTAGTAACATGCTAATCATGCTAGAAACATGCTAGTCACTGGTTAAACCAACCTAGCAACCACCCTGACTACCCTAGCAACCACATAGCAACACCTTAGTGACCAGCCCGGTTACCCTTGCAACTGCATATCAACACCCTAGCAACCGACCTGGGTACTATCTATCTATAGACTCTATCTATCTATCTATAATCTGACTCTATCTATCTATAATCTGACTCTATCTATCTATCTATAATCTGACTCTATCTATCTATAATCTGACTCTATCTATCTATCTATCTATAATCTGACTCTATCTATCTATCTATCTATAATCTGACTCTATCTATAATCTGACTCTATCTATCTATCTATAATCTGACTCTATCTATCTATAATCTGACTCTATCTATAATCTGACTCTATCTATCTATCTATAATCTGACTCTATCTATAATCTCACTCTATCTATCTATCTATCTATCTATAATCTGACTATCTATCTATCTATCTATAATCTGACTCTATCTATCTATAATCTGACTCTATCTATCTATAATCTGACTATCTATCTATCTATAATCTGACTCTATCTATAAT
This sequence comes from Aspiorhynchus laticeps, assembly GCA_023376895.1. NCBI lineage: Eukaryota > Metazoa > Chordata > Actinopteri > Cypriniformes > Cyprinidae > Aspiorhynchus > Aspiorhynchus laticeps. The sequence continues at coordinate 131,860 of JALXFT010003903.1, forward strand.
CTGACTCTATCTATCTATCTATAATCTGACTCTATCTATCTATAATCTGACTCTATCTATCTATCTATCTATCTATAATCTGACCCTATCTATCTATAATCTGACTCTATCTATCTATCTATAATCTGACTCTATCTATCTATCATCTGACTCTATCTATAATCTGACTCTATCTATCTATAATCTGACTCTATCTATCTATCTATAATCTGACTCTATCTATCTATCTATAATCTGACTCTATCTATCTATCTATAATCTGACTCTATCTATCTATCTATAATCTGACTTTATCTATCTATCTATAATCTGACTCTATCTATCTATCTATAATCTGACTATCTATCTATCTATAATCTGACTCTATCTATCTATAATCTGACTCTATCTATAATCTGACTCTATCTATAATCTGACTCTATCTATCTATCTATAATCTGACTCTATCTATCTATAATCTGACTCTATCTATCTATCTATAATCTGACTCTATCTATCTATCATCTGACTCTATCTATAATCTGACTCTATCTATCTATAATCTGACTCTATCTATCTATCTATAATCTGACTCTATCTATCTATCTATAATCTGACTCTATCTATCTATCTATAATCTGACTCTATCTATCTATCTATAATCTGACTTTATCTATCTATCTATAATCTGACTCTATCTATCTATCTATAATCTGACTATCTATCTATCTATAATCTGACTCTATCTATCTATAATCTGACTCTATCTATAATCTGACTCTATCTATAATCTGACTCTATCTATCTATCTATAATCTGACTCTATCTATCTATAATCTGACTCTATCTATCTATCTATCTATAATCTGACTCTATCTATCTATCTATCTATCTATCTATAATCTGACTCTATCTATCTATCTATCTATAATCTGACTCTATCTATCTATCTATAATCTGACTCTATCTATCTATCTATCTATCTATAATCTGACTCTATCTATCTATCTATCTATAATCTGACTCTATCTATCTATCTATAATCTGACTCTATCTATCTATCTATAATCTGACTCTATCTATCTATCTATAATCTGACTCTATCTATCTATAATCTGACTCTATCTATCTATCTATCTATAATCTGACTCTATCTATCTATCTATATCTGACTATCTATCTATAATCTGACTCTATCTATCTATCTATCTATCTATAATCTGACTCTATCTATCTATAATCTGACTCTATCTATCTATCTATCTATCTATAATCTGACTCTATCTATCTATAATCTGACTCTATCTATCTATCTATCTATAATCTGACTCTATCTATCTATCTATAATCTGACTCTATCTATCTATCTATAATCTGACTATCTATCTATAATCTGACTCTATCTATCTATCTATCTATAATCTGACTCTATCTATCTATAATCTGACTCTATCTATCTATCTATCTATCTATCTATAATCTGACTCTATCTATCTATAATCTGACTCTATCTATCTATCTATAATCTGACTATCTATCTATATCTGACTCTATCTATCTATCTATCTATAATCTGACTCTATCTATCTATAATCTGACTCTATCTATCTATCTATCTATCTATCTATAATCTGACTCTATCTATCTATAATCTGACTCTATCTATCTATCTATCTATAATCTGACTCTATCTATCTATCTATAATCTGACTCTATCTATCTATCTATCTATCTATCTATCTATAATCTGACTCTATCTATCTGTAATCTGACTCTATCTATCTATCTATCTATTTATCTATAATCTGACTCTATCTATCTATCTATCTATCTATAATCTGACTCTATCTATCTATCTATAATCTGACTCTATCTATCTATCTATAATCTGACTCTATCTATCTATCTATAATCTGACTCTATCTATCTATAATCTGACTCTATCTATCTATCTATCTATCTATCTATAATCTGACTCTATCTATCTATCTATAATCTGACTCTATCTATCTATCTATAATCTGACTATCTATCTATAATCTGACTCTATCTATCTATCTATCTATCTATAATCTGACTCTATCTATCTATAATCTGACTCTATCTATCTATCTATCTATCTATCTATAATCTGACTCTATCTATCTATAATCTGACTCTATCTATCTATCTATCTATCTATAATCTGACTCTATCTATCTATCTATAATCTGACTCTATCTATAATCTGACTCTATCTATCTATCTATAATCTGACTCTATCTATCTATCTATCTATCTATAATCTGACTCTATCTATCTATAATCTGACTCTATCTATCTATCTATCTGTAATCTGACTCTATCTATCTATCTATCTATAATCTGACTCTATCTATCTATCTATCTATAATCTGACTCTATCTATCTATAATCTGACTCTATCTATCTATCTATAATCTGACTCTATCTATCTATCTATCTATCTATCTATAATCTGACTCTATCTATCTATAATCTGACTCTATCTATCTATCTATCTATCTATCTATAATCTGACTCTATCTATCTATAATCTGACTCTATCTATCTATCTATCTGTAATCTGACTCTATCTATCTATCTATCTATAATCTGACTCTATCTATCTATCTATAATCTGACTCTATCTATCTATCTATCTATCTATCTATCTATCTATAATCTGACTCTATCTATCTATCTATAATCTGACTCTATCTATCTATCTATAATCTGACTCTATCTATCTATCTATAATCTGACTCTATCTATCTATCTATCTATAATCTGACTCTATCTATCTATCTATAATCTGACTCTATCTATCTATCTATCTATCTATAATCTGACTCTATCTATCTATAATCTGACTCTATCTATCTATCTGTAATCTGACTCTATCTATCTATCTATCTATAATCTGACTCTATCTATCTATCTATAATCTGACTCTATCTATCTATCTATCTATCTATCTATCTATAATCTGACTCTATCTATCTATCTATAATCTGACAGACTGTATTGCCTTAAACTTAAAAAGAATACTTTAAACTGCAAACTATTTCAGACTGAAAACCATCAAACTTAAAACTTTTTTAAACTTTTCAAACTTTTTACAACTTTCTGGTCCGGCTTTCTCAAGCCAACTTAAAGTTTGTCTCGACAAACTTTTCTATCTAGTTCTATTTCTAATCTAAGTCATGCTAGCAACATGCTAATCATGCTTTAAACATGCTAGCAACATGCTAGTCACTTGCTAGTCTTGCTAGCAACATGCTAGTAGCATGCTAATCATGCTAGAAACATGCTAGCGACATGCTAGTAACATGCTAATCATGCTAACAACATGCTAGCTACATGCTAATAACTGGCTAATCATGCTAACAACATGTTAATAACATGCTAATCATGATAGTGACATGCTAGTAACATGTTAATCATGCTAGAAACATGCTAGCTACATGCTAATAACATGCTAATCATGATAGTGACATGCTAATAACTTGCTAATCATGCTAGCGACATGCTAGTAACATGCTAATCATGCTACAAACATGCTAGCGACATGCTAGTAACATGCTAATCATGCTAGAAACATGCTAGCGACATGCTAGTAACATGTTAATCATGCTAGCGAAATGCTAATCATGTTGGAAACGTGCTAGTCACTGGTTAAACCAACCTAGCAACCACCCTGACTACCCTGCTAGCGACATGCTAGTAACATGCTAATCATGCTAGAAACATGCTAGTCACTGGTTAAACCAACCTAGCAACCACCCTGACTACCCTAGCAACCACATAGCAACACCTTAGTGACCAGCCCGGTTACCCTTGCAACTGCATATCAACACCCTAGCAACCGACCTGGGTACTATCTATCTATAGACTCTATCTATCTATCTATAATCTGACTCTATCTATCTATCTATAATCTGACTCTATCTATCTATAATCTGACTCTATCTATCTATAATCTGACTCTATCTATCTATCTATCTATCTATAATCTGACTCTATCTATCTATCTATCTATCTATCTATCTATAATCTGACTCTATCTATCTATAATCTGACTCTATCTATAATCTGACTCTATCTATCTATAATCTAACTCTATCTATCTATCTATAATCTGACTCTATCTATCTATCATCTGACTCTATCTATAATCTGACTCTATCTATCTATAATCTGACTCTATCTATCTATCTATAATCTGACTCTATCTATCTATCTATAATCTGACTCTATCTATCTATCTATAATCTGACTCTATCTATCTATCTATAATCTGACTTTATCTATCTATCTATAATCTGACTCTATCTATCTATCTATAATCTGACTATCTATCTATCTATCTATAATCTGACTCTATCTATCTATAATCTGACTCTATCTATAATCTGACTCTATCTATCTATAATCTAACTCTATCTATCTATCTATAATCTGACTCTATCTATAATCTGACTCTATCTATCTATCTATAATCTGACTCTATCTATCTATAATCTGACTCTATCTATCTATCTATCTATAATCTGACTCTATCTATCTATCTATCTATCTATAATCTGACTCTATCTATCTATCTATCTATCTATAATCTGACTCTATCTATCTATCTATCTATAATCTGACTCTATCTATCTATCTATAATCTGACTCTATCTATCTATCTATAATCTGACTCTATCTATCTATAATCTGACTCTATCTATCTATCTATCTATAATCTGACTCTATCTATCTATCTATAATCTGACTCTATCTATCTATCTATAATCTGACTATCTATCTATAATCTGACTCTATCTATCTATCTATCTATAATCTGACTCTATCTATCTATAATCTGACTCTATCTATCTATCTATCTATAATCTGACTCTATCTATCTATAATCTGACTCTATCTATCTATAATCTGACTCTATCTATCTATCTATCTATAATCTGACTCTATCTATCTATAATCTGACTCTATCTATCTATCTATCTGTAATCTGACTCTATCTATCTATCTATCTATAATCTGACTCTATCTATCTATCTATAATCTGACTCTATCTATCTATCTATCTATCTATCTATAATCTGACTCTATCTATCTATCTATAATCTGACTCTATCTATCTATCTATAATCTGACTCTATCTATCTATCTATAATCTGACTCTATCTATCTATCTATCTATAATCTGACTCTATCTATCTATCTATAATCTGACTCTATCTATCTATCTATCTATCTATCTATAATCTGACTCTATCTATCTATAATCTGACTCTATCTATCTATCTGTAATCTGACTCTATCTATCTATCTATCTATAATCTGACTCTATCTATCTATCTATAATCTGACTCTATCTATCTATCTATCTATCTATCTATAATCTGACTCTATCTATCTATCTATCTATAATCTGACTCTATCTATCTATCTATAATCTGACAGACTGTATTGCCTTAAACTTAAAAAGAATACTTTAAACTGCAAACTATTTCAGACTGAAAACCATCAAACTTAAAACTTTTTTAAACTTTTTTAAACTTTTCAAACTTTTTACAACTTTCTGGTCCGGCTTTCTCAAGCCAACTTAAAGTTTGTCTCGACAAACTTTTCTATCTAGTTCTATTTCTAATCTAAGTCATGCTAGCAACATGCTAATCATGCTTTAAACATGCTAGCAACATGCTAGTCACTTGCTAGTCTTGCTAGCAACATGCTAGTAGCATGCTAATCATGCTAGAAACATGCTAGCGACATGCTAGTAACATGCTAATCATGCTAACAACATGCTAGCTACATGCTAATAACTGGCTAATCATGCTAACAACATGTTAATAACATGCTAATCATGATAGTGACATGCTAGTAACATGTTAATCATGCTAGAAACATGCTAGCTACATGCTAATAACATGCTAATCATGATAGTGACATGCTAATAACTTGCTAATCATGCTAGCGACATGCTAGTAACATGCTAATCATGCTACAAACATGCTAGCGACATGCTAGTAACATGCTAATCATGCTAGAAACATGCTAGCGACATGCTAGTAACATGTTAATCATGCTAGCGAAATGCTAATCATGTTGGAAACGTGCTAGTCACTGTTTAAACCAACCTAGCAACCACCCTGACTACCCTGCTAGCGACATGCTAGTAACATGCTAATCATGCTAGAAACATGCTAGTCACTGGTTAAACCAACCTAGCAACCACCCTGACTACCCTAGCAACCACATAGCAACACCTTAGTGACCAGCCCGGTTACCCTTGCAACTGCATATCAACACCCTAGCAACCGACCTGGGTACTATCTATCTATAGACTCTATCTATCTATCTATAATCTGACTCTATCTATCTATCTATAATCTGACTCTATCTATCTATAATCTGACTCTATCTATCTATAATCTGACTCTATCTATCTATCTATCTATCTATAATCTGACTCTATCTATCTATCTATCTATCTATCTATAATCTGACTCTATCTATCTATAATCTGACTCTATCTATAATCTGACTCTATCTATCTATAATCTAACTCTATCTATCTATCTATAATCTGACTCTATCTATCTATCATCTGACTCTATCTATAATCTGACTCTATCTATCTATAATCTGACTCTATCTATCTATAATCTGACTCTATCTATCTATCTATAATCTGACTCTATCTATCTATCTATAATCTGACTCTATCTATCTATCTATAATCTGACTTTATCTATCTATCTATAATCTGACTCTATCTATCTATCTATAATCTGACTATCTATCTATCTATCTATAATCTGACTCTATCTATCTATAATCTGACTCTATCTATCTATAATCTAACTCTATCTATCTATCTATAATCTGACTCTATCTATAATCTGACTCTATCTATCTATCTATAATCTGACTCTATCTATCTATAATCTGACTCTATCTATCTATCTATCTATAATCTGACTCTATCTATCTATCTATCTATCTATAATCTGACTCTATCTATCTATCTATCTATAATCTGACTCTATCTATCTATCTATAATCTGACTCTATCTATCTATCTATAATCTGACTCTATCTATCTATCTATAATCTGACTCTATCTATCTATAATCTGACTCTATCTATCTATCTATCTATAATCTGACTCTATCTATCTATCTATAATCTGACTCTATCTATCTATCTATAATCTGACTATCTATCTATAATCTGACTCTATCTATCTATCTATCTATAATCTGACTCTATCTATCTATAATCTGACTCTATCTATCTATCTATCTATAATCTGACTCTATCTATCTATAATCTGACTCTATCTATCTATCTATCTATAATCTGACTCTATCTATCTATCTATCTATCTATAATCTGACTCTATCTATCTATCTATAATCTGACTCTATCTATCTATCTATCTATCTATCTATCTATAATCTGACTCTATCTATCTATAATCTGACTCTATCTATCTATCTATCTGTAATCTGACTCTATCTATCTATCTATCTATAATCTGACTCTATCTATCTATCTATCTATAATCTGACTCTATCTATCTATCTATAATCTGACTCTATCTATCTATCTATAATCTGACTCTATCTATCTATCTATCTATAATCTGACTCTATCTATCTATCTATAATCTGACTCTATCTATCTATCTATCTATCTATCTATAATCTGACTCTATCTATCTATCTATAATCTGACTCTATCTATCTATCTATAATCTGACTCTATCTATCTATAATCTGACTCTATCTATCTATCTATCTATAATCTGACTCTATCTATCTATAATCTGACTCTATCTATCTATCTATAATCTGACTCTATCTATCTATCTATCTATCTATCTATAATCTGACTCTATCTATCTATAATCTGACTCTATCTATCTATCTATCTATCTATAATCTGACTCTATCTATCTATCTATCTGTAATCTGACTCTATCTATCTATCTATCTATAATCTGACTCTATCTATCTATCTATAATCTGACTCTATCTATCTATCTATAATCTGACTCTATCTATCTATCTATAATCTGACTCTATCTATCTATCTATAATCTGACTCTATCTATCTATCTATAATCTGACTCTATCTATCTATCTATCTATAATCTGACTCTATCTATCTATCTATAATCTGACTCTATCTATCTATCTATCTATCTATAATCTGACTCTATCTATCTATAATCTGACTCTATCTATCTATCTATCTATCTATCTATCTATCTATCTATAATCTGACTCTATCTATCTATAATCTGACTCTATCTATCTATCTATAATCTGACTCTATCTATCTATCTATCTGTCTATCTATCTATCTATAATCTGACTCTATCTATCTATCTATCTATAATCTGACTCTATCTATCTATCTATAATCTGACAGACTGTATTGCCTTAAACTTAAAAAGAATACTTTAAACTGCAAACTATTTCAGACTGAAAACCATCAAACTTAAAACTTTTTTAAACTTTTTTAAACTTTTCAAACTTTTTACAACTTTCTGGTCCGGCTTTCTCAAGCCAACTTAAAGTTTGTCTCGACAAACTTTTCTATCTAGTTCTATTTCTAATCTAAGTCATGCTAGCAACATGCTAATCATGCTTTAAACATGCTAGCAACATGCTAGTCACTTGCTAGTCTTGCTAGCAACATGCTAGTAGCATGCTAATCATGCTAGAAACATGCTAGCGACATGCTAGTAACATGCTAATCATGCTAACAACATGCTAGCTACATGCTAATAACTGGCTAATCATGCTAACAACATGTTAATAACATGCTAATCATGATAGTGACATGCTAGTAACATGTTAATCATGCTAGAAACATGCTAGCTACATGCTAATAACATGCTAATCATGATAGTGACATGCTAATAACTTGCTAATCATGCTAGCGACATGCTAGTAACATGCTAATCATGCTACAAACATGCTAGCGACATGCTAGTAACATGCTAATCATGCTAGAAACATGCTAGCGACATGCTAGTAACATGTTAATCATGCTAGCGAAATGCTAATCATGTTGGAAACGTGCTAGTCACTGGTTAAACCAACCTAGCAACCACCCTGACTACCCTGCTAGCGACATGCTAGTAACATGCTAATCATGCTAGAAACATGCTAGTCACTGGTTAAACCAACCTAGCAACCACCCTGACTACCCTAGCAACCACATAGCAACACCTTAGTGACCAGCCCGGTTACCCTTGCAACTGCATATCAACACCCTAGCAACCGACCTGGGTACTATCTATCTATAGACTCTATCTATCTATCTATAATCTGACTCTATCTATCTATAATCTGACTCTATCTATCTATCTATAATCTGACTCTATCTATCTATAATCTGACTCTATCTATCTATCTATCTATAATCTGACTCTATCTATCTATCTATCTATAATCTGACTCTATCTATAATCTGACTCTATCTATCTATCTATAATCTGACTCTATCTATCTATAATCTGACTCTATCTATAATCTGACTCTATCTATCTATCTATAATCTGACTCTATCTATAATCTCACTCTATCTATCTATCTATCTATCTATAATCTGACTATCTATCTATCTATCTATAATCTGACTCTATCTATCTATAATCTGACTCTATCTATCTATAATCTGACTATCTATCTATCTATAATCTGACTCTATCTATAATCTGACTCTATCTATCTATCTATAATCTGACTCTATCTATCTATAATCTGACTCTATCTATCTATCTATCTATCTATAATCTGACCCTATCTATCTATAATCTGACTCTATCTATCTATCTATAATCTGACTCTATCTATCTATCATCTGACTCTATCTATAATCTGACTCTATCTATCTATAATCTGACTCTATCTATCTATCTATAATCTGACTCTATCTATCTATCTATAATCTGACTCTATCTATCTATCTATAATCTGACTCTATCTATCTATCTATAATCTGACTTTATCTATCTATCTATAATCTGACTCTATCTATCTATCTATAATCTGACTATCTATCTATCTATAATCTGACTCTATCTATCTATAATCTGACTCTATCTATAATCTGACTCTATCTATAATCTGACTCTATCTATCTATCTATAATCTGACTCTATCTATCTATAATCTGACTCTATCTATCTATCTATAATCTGACTCTATCTATCTATCATCTGACTCTATCTATAATCTGACTCTATCTATCTATAATCTGACTCTATCTATCTATCTATAATCTGACTCTATCTATCTATCTATAATCTGACTCTATCTATCTATCTATAATCTGACTCTATCTATCTATCTATAATCTGACTTTATCTATCTATCTATAATCTGACTCTATCTATCTATCTATAATCTGACTATCTATCTATCTATAATCTGACTCTATCTATCTATAATCTGACTCTATCTATAATCTGACTCTATCTATAATCTGACTCTATCTATCTATCTATAATCTGACTCTATCTATCTATAATCTGACTCTATCTATCTATCTATCTATAATCTGACTCTATCTATCTATCTATCTATCTATCTATAATCTGACTCTATCTATCTATCTATCTATAATCTGACTCTATCTATCTATCTATAATCTGACTCTATCTATCTATCTATAATCTGACTCTATCTATCTATCTATAATCTGACTCTATCTATCTATAATCTGACTCTATCTATCTATCTATCTATAATCTGACTCTATCTATCTATCTATAATCTGACTATCTATCTATAATCTGACTCTATCTATCTATCTATCTATCTATAATCTGACTCTATCTATCTATAATCTGACTCTATCTATCTATCTATCTATCTATAATCTGACTCTATCTATCTATAATCTGACTCTATCTATCTATCTATCTATAATCTGACTCTATCTATCTATCTATAATCTGACTCTATCTATCTATCTATAATCTGACTATCTATCTATAATCTGACTCTATCTATCTATCTATCTATAATCTGACTCTATCTATCTATAATCTGACTCTATCTATCTATCTATCTATCTATCTATAATCTGACTCTATCTATCTATAATCTGACTCTATCTATCTATCTATAATCTGACTATCTATCTATAATCTGACTCTATCTATCTATCTATCTATAATCTGACTCTATCTATCTATAATCTGACTCTATCTATCTATCTATCTATCTATCTATAATCTGACTCTATCTATCTATAATCTGACTCTATCTATCTATCTATCTATAATCTGACTCTATCTATCTATCTATAATCTGACTCTATCTATCTATCTATCTATCTATCTATCTATAATCTGACTCTATCTATCTGTAATCTGACTCTATCTATCTATCTATCTATTTATCTATAATCTGACTCTATCTATCTATCTATAATCTGACTCTATCTATCTATCTATCTATCTATCTATCTATCTATAATCTGACTCTATCTATCTGTAATCTGACTCTATCTATCTATCTATCTATAATCTGACTCTATCTATCTATCTATCTATCTATAATCTGACTCTATCTATCTATCTATCTATAATCTGACTCTATCTATCTATCTATAATCTGACTCTATCTATCTATCTATAATCTGACTCTATCTATCTATCTATAATCTGACTCTATCTATCTATAATCTGACTCTATCTATCTATCTATCTATAATCTGACTCTATCTATCTATCTATCTATAATCTGACTCTATCTATCTATCTATAATCTGACTATCTATCTATAATCTGACTCTATCTATCTATCTATCTATCTATAATCTGACTCTATCTATCTATAATCTGACTCTATCTATCTATCTATCTATCTATAATCTGACTCTATCTATCTATAATCTGACTCTATCTATCTATCTATCTATAATCTGACTCTATCTATCTATCTATCTATCTATCTATAATCTGACTCTATCTATCTATCTATAATCTGACTCTATCTATCTATCTATCTATCTATCTATAATCTGACTCTATCTATCTATAATCTGCCTCTATCTATCTATCTATCTGTAATCTGACTCTATCTATCTATCTATCTATAATCTGACTCTATCTATCTATCTATCTATAATCTGACTCTATCTATCTATCTATCTATAATCTGACTCTATCTATCTATCTATAATCTGACTCTATCTATCTATAATCTGACTCTATCTATCTATCTATAATCTGACTCTATCTATCTATCTATAATCTGACTCTATCTATCTATCTATCTATCTATAATCTGACTCTATCTATCTATCTATAATCTGACTCTATCTATCTATCTATAATCTGACTCTATCTATCTATCTATAATCTGACTCTATCTATCTATCTATCTATAATCTGACTCTATCTATCTATAATCTGACTCTATCTATCTATCTATAATCTGACTCTATCTATCTATCTATCTATCTATCTATCTATAATCTGACTCTATCTATCTATAATCTGACTCTATCTATCTATCTATCTATCTATAATCTGACTCTATCTATCTATAATCTGACTCTATCTATCTATCTATCTGTAATCTGACTCTATCTATCTATCTATCTATAATCTGACTCTATCTATCTATCTATAATCTGACTCTATCTATCTATCTATCTATCTATCTATAATCTGACTCTATCTATCTATCTATAATCTGACTCTATCTATCTATCTATAATCTGACTCTATCTATCTATCTATAATCTGACTCTATCTATCTATCTATCTATAATCTGACTCTATCTATCTATCTATAATCTGACTCTATCTATCTATCTATCTATCTATCTATAATCTGACTCTATCTATCTATCTATCTGTAATCTGACTCTATCTATCTATCTATCTATAATCTGACTCTATCTATCTATCTATAATCTGACTCTATCTATCTATCTATCTATCTATCTATCTATCTATAATCTGACTCTATCTATCTATCTATAATCTGACTCTATCTATCTATCTATCTGTCTATCTATCTATCTATAATCTGACTCTATCTATCTATCTATCTATAATCTGACTCTATCTATCTATCTATAATCTGACAGACTGTATTGCCTTAAACTTAAAAAGAATACTTTAAACTGCAAACTATTTCAGACTGAAAACCATCAAACTTAAAACTTTTTTAAACTTTTTTAAACTTTTCAAACTTTTTACAACTTTCTGGTCCGGCTTTCTCAAGCCAACTTAAAGTTTGTCTCGACAAACTTTTCTATCTAGTTCTATTTCTAATCTAAGTCATGCTAGCAACATGCTAATCATGCTTTAAACATGCTAGCAACATGCTAGTCACTTGCTAGTCTTGCTAGCAACATGCTAGTAGCATGCTAATCATGCTAGAAACATGCTAGCGACATGCTAGTAACATGCTAATCATGCTAACAACATGCTAGCTACATGCTAATAACTGGCTAATCATGCTAACAACATGTTAATAACATGCTAATCATGATAGTGACATGCTAGTAACATGTTAATCATGCTAGAAACATGCTAGCTACATGCTAATAACATGCTAATCATGATAGTGACATGCTAATAACTTGCTAATCATGCTAGCGACATGCTAGTAACATGCTAATCATGCTACAAACATGCTAGCGACATGCTAGTAACATGCTAATCATGCTAGAAACATGCTAGCGACATGCTAGTAACATGTTAATCATGCTAGCGAAATGCTAATCATGTTGGAAACGTGCTAGTCACTGGTTAAACCAACCTAGCAACCACCCTGACTACCCTGCTAGCGACATGCTAGTAACATGCTAATCATGCTAGAAACATGCTAGTCACTGGTTAAACCAACCTAGCAACCACCCTGACTACCCTAGCAACCACATAGCAACACCTTAGTGACCAGCCCGGTTACCCTTGCAACTGCATATCAACACCCTAGCAACCGACCTGGGTACTATCTATCTATAGACTCTATCTATCTATCTATAATCTGACTCTATCTATCTATCTATAATCTGACTCTATCTATCTATAATCTGACTCTATCTATCTATAATCTGACTCTATCTATCTATCTATCTATCTATAATCTGACTCTATCTATCTATCTATCTATCTATCTATCTATAATCTGACTCTATCTATCTATCTATCTATCTATAATCTGACTCTATCTATCTATAATCTGACTCTATCTATCTATCTATCTATAATCTGACTCTATCTATCTATCTATAATCTGACTCTATCTATCTATCTATAATCTGACTCTATCTATCTATCTATAATCTGACTCTATCTATCTATCTATCTATAATCTGACTCTATCTATCTATCTATCTATCTATCTATCTATAATCTGACTCTATCTATCTATCTATCTATCTATCTATAATCTGACTCTATCTATCTATCTATAATCTGACTCTATCTATCTATCTATCTATAATCTGACTCTATCTATCTATCTATAATCTGACTCTATCTATCTATCTATCTATCTATAATCTGACTCTATCTATCTATAATCTGACTCTATCTATCTATCTATCTATCTATCTATCTATAATCTGACTCTATCTATCTATAATCTGACTCTATCTATCTATCTATAATCTGACTCTATCTATCTATCTATCTGTCTATCTATCTATCTATAATCTGACTCTATCTATCTATCTATCTATAATCTGACTCTATCTATCTATCTATAATCTGACAGACTGTATTGCCTTAAACTTAAAAAGAATACTTTAAACTGCAAACTATTTCAGACTGAAAACCATCAAACTTAAAACTTTTTTAAACTTTTTTAAACTTTTCAAACTTTTTACAACTTTCTGGTCCGGCTTTCTCAAGCCAACTTAAAGTTTGTCTCGACAAACTTTTCTATCTAGTTCTATTTCTAATCTAAGTCATGCTAGCAACATGCTAATCATGCTTTAAACATGCTAGCAACATGCTAGTCACTTGCTAGTCTTGCTAGCAACATGCTAGTAGCATGCTAATCATGCTAGAAACATGCTAGCGACATGCTAGTAACATGCTAATCATGCTAACAACATGCTAGCTACATGCTAATAACTGGCTAATCATGCTAACAACATGTTAATAACATGCTAATCATGATAGTGACATGCTAGTAACATGTTAATCATGCTAGAAACATGCTAGCTACATGCTAATAACATGCTAATCATGATAGTGACATGCTAATAACTTGCTAATCATGCTAGCGACATGCTAGTAACATGCTAATCATGCTACAAACATGCTAGCGACATGCTAGTAACATGCTAATCATGCTAGAAACATGCTAGCGACATGCTAGTAACATGTTAATCATGCTAGCGAAATGCTAATCATGTTGGAAACGTGCTAGTCACTGGTTAAACCAACCTAGCAACCACCCTGACTACCCTGCTAGCGACATGCTAGTAACATGCTAATCATGCTAGAAACATGCTAGTCACTGGTTAAACCAACCTAGCAACCACCCTGACTACCCTAGCAACCACATAGCAACACCTTAGTGACCAGCCCGGTTACCCTTGCAACTGCATATCAACACCCTAGCAACCGACCTGGGTACTATCTATCTATAGACTCTATCTATCTATCTATAATCTGACTCTATCTATCTATCTATAATCTGACTCTATCTATCTATAATCTGACTCTATCTATCTATAATCTGACTCTATCTATCTATCTATCTATCTATAATCTGACTCTATCTATCTATCTATCTATCTATCTATCTATAATCTGACTCTATCTATCTATCTATCTATCTATAATCTGACTCTATCTATCTATAATCTGACTCTATCTATCTATCTATCTATAATCTGACTCTATCTATCTATCTATAATCTGACTCTATCTATCTATCTATAATCTGACTCTATCTATCTATCTATAATCTGACTCTATCTATCTATCTATCTATAATCTGACTCTATCTATCTATCTATCTATCTATCTATCTATAATCTGACTCTATCTATCTATCTATCTATCTATCTATAATCTGACTCTATCTATCTATCTATAATCTGACTCTATCTATCTATCTATCTATAATCTGACTCTATCTATCTATCTATAATCTGACTCTATCTATCTATCTATCTATCTATAATCTGACTCTATCTATCTATAATCTGACTCTATCTATCTATCTATCTATCTATCTATCTATAATCTGACTCTATCTATCTATAATCTGACTCTATCTATCTATCTATAATCTGACTCTATCTATCTATCTATCTATAATCTGACTCTATCTATCTATCTATAATCTGACTCTATCTATCTATCTATCTATCTATCTATCTATCTATAATCTGACTCTATCTATCTATCTATCTATAATCTGACTCTATCTATCTATCTATAATCTGACAGACTGTATTGCCTTAAACTTAAAAAGAATACTTTAAACTGCAAACTATTTCAGACTGAAAACCATCAAACTTAAAACTTTTTTAAACTTTTTTAAACTTTTCAAACTTTTTACAACTTTCTGGTCCGGCTTTCTCAAGCCAACTTAAAGTTTGTCTCGACAAACTTTTCTATCTAGTTCTATTTCTAATCTAAGTCATGCTAGCAACATGCTAATCATGCTTTAAACATGCTAGCAACATGCTAGTCACTTGCTAGTCTTGCTAGCAACATGCTAGTAGCATGCTAATCATGCTAGAAACATGCTAGCGACATGCTAGTAACATGCTAATCATGCTAACAACATGCTAGCTACATGCTAATAACTGGCTAATCATGCTAACAACATGTTAATAACATGCTAATCATGATAGTGACATGCTAGTAACATGTTAATCATGCTAGAAACATGCTAGCTACATGCTAATAACATGCTAATCATGATAGTGACATGCTAATAACTTGCTAATCATGCTAGCGACATGCTAGTAACATGCTAATCATGCTACAAACATGCTAGCGACATGCTAGTAACATGCTAATCATGCTAGAAACATGCTAGCGACATGCTAGTAACATGTTAATCATGCTAGCGAAATGCTAATCATGTTGGAAACGTGCTAGTCACTGGTTAAACCAACCTAGCAACCACCCTGACTACCCTGCTAGCGACATGCTAGTAACATGCTAATCATGCTAGAAACATGCTAGTCACTGGTTAAACCAACCTAGCAACCACCCTGACTACCCTAGCAACCACATAGCAACACCTTAGTGACCAGCCCGGTTACCCTTGCAACTGCATATCAACACCCTAGCAACCGACCTGGGTACTATCTATCTATAGACTCTATCTATCTATCTATAATCTGACTCTATCTATCTATCTATAATCTGACTCTATCTATCTATAATCTGACTCTATCTATCTATAATCTGACTCTATCTATCTATCTATCTATCTATAATCTGACTCTATCTATCTATCTATCTATCTATCTATAATCTGACTCTATCTATCTATAATCTGACTCTATCTATAATCTGACTCTATCTATCTATAATCTAACTCTATCTATCTATCTATAATCTGACTCTATCTATCTATCATCTGACTCTATCTATAATCTGACTCTATCTATCTATAATCTGACTCTATCTATCTATCTATAATCTGACTCTATCTATCTATCTATAATCTGACTCTATCTATCTATCTATTATCTGACTTTATCTATCTATCTATAATCTGACTCTATCTATCTATCTATAATCTGACTATCTATCTATCTATCTATAATCTGACTCTATCTATCTATAATCTGACTCTATCTATAATCTGACTCTATCTATCTATAATCTAACTCTATCTATCTATCTATAATCTGACTCTATCTATAATCTGACTCTATCTATCTATCTATAATCTGACTCTATCTATCTATAATCTGACTCTATCTATCTATCTATCTATAATCTGACTCTATCTATCTATCTATCTATCTATAATCTGACTCTATCTATCTATCTATCTATAATCTGACTCTATCTATCTATCTATAATCTGACTCTATCTATCTATCTATAATCTGACTCTATCTATCTATCTATAATCTGACTCTATCTATCTATAATCTGACTCTATCTATCTATCTATCTATAATCTGACTCTATCTATCTATCTATAATCTGACTCTATCTATCTATCTATAATCTGACTATCTATCTATAATCTGACTCTATCTATCTATCTATCTATAATCTGACTCTATCTATCTATAATCTGACTCTATCTATCTATCTATCTATAATCTGACTCTATCTATCTATAATCTGACTCTATCTATCTATCTATCTATAATCTGACTCTATCTATCTATCTATCTATCTATAATCTGACTCTATCTATCTATCTATAATCTGACTCTATCTATCTATCTATCTATCTATCTATCTATCTATCTATAATCTGACTCTATCTATCTATAATCTGACTCTATCTATCTATCTATCTGTAATCTGACTCTATCTATCTATCTATCTATAATCTGACTCTATCTATCTATCTATCTATAATCTGACTCTATCTATCTATCTATAATCTGACTCTATCTATCTATCTATAATCTGACTCTATCTATCTATCTATCTATAATCTGACTCTATCTATCTATCTATAATCTGACTCTATCTATCTATCTATCTATCTATCTATCTATAATCTGACTCTATCTATCTATCTATAATCTGACTCTATCTATCTATCTATAATCTGACTCTATCTATCTATCTATAATCTGACTCTATCTATCTATCTATCTATAATCTGACTCTATCTATCTATAATCTGACTCTATCTATCTATCTATAATATGACTCTATCTATCTATCTATCTATCTATCTATAATCTGACTCTATCTATCTATAATCTGACTCTATCTATCTATCTATCTATCTATAATCTGACTCTATCTATCTATCTATCTGTAATCTGACTCTATCTATCTATCTATCTATAATCTGACTCTATCTATCTATCTATAATCTGACTCTATCTATCTATCTATAATCTGACTCTATCTATCTATCTATAATCTGACTCTATCTATCTATCTATCTATAATCTGACTCTATCTATCTATCTATAATCTGACTCTATCTATCTATCTATCTATCTATAATCTGACTCTATCTATCTATAATCTGACTCTATCTATCTATCTATCTGTAATCTGACTCTATCTATCTATCTATCTATAATCTGACTCTATCTATCTATCTATAATCTGACTCTATCTATCTATCTATCTATCTATCTATCTATCTATAATCTGACTCTATCTATCTATCTATCTATAATCTGACTCTATCTATCTATCTATAATCTGACAGACTGTATTGCCTTAAACTTAAAAAGAATACTTTAAACTGCAAACTATTTCAGACTGAAAACCATCAAACTTAAAACTTTTTTAAACTTTTTTAAACTTTTCAAACTTTTTACAACTTTCTGGTCCGGCTTTCTCAAGCCAACTTAAAGTTTGTCTCGACAAACTTTTCTATCTAGTTCTATTTCTAATCTAAGTCATGCTAGCAACATGCTAATCATGCTTTAAACATGCTAGCAACATGCTAGTCACTTGCTAGTCTTGCTAGCAACATGCTAGTAGCATGCTAATCATGCTAGAAACATGCTAGCGACATGCTAGTAACATGCTAATCATGCTAACAACATGCTAGCTACATGCTAATAACTGGCTAATCATGCTAACAACATGTTAATAACATGCTAATCATGATAGTGACATGCTAGTAACATGTTAATCATGCTAGAAACATGCTAGCTACATGCTAATAACATGCTAATCATGATAGTGACATGCTAATAACTTGCTAATCATGCTAGCGACATGCTAGTAACATGCTAATCATGCTACAAACATGCTAGCGACATGCTAGTAACATGCTAATCATGCTAGAAACATGCTAGCGACATGCTAGTAACATGTTAATCATGCTAGCGAAATGCTAATCATGTTGGAAACGTGCTAGTCACTGGTTAAACCAACCTAGCAACCACCCTGACTACCCTGCTAGCGACATGCTAGTAACATGCTAATCATGCTAGAAACATGCTAGTCACTGGTTAAACCAACCTAGCAACCACCCTGACTACCCTAGCAACCACATAGCAACACCTTAGTGACCAGCCCGGTTACCCTTGCAACTGCATATCAACACCCTAGCAACCGACCTGGGTACTATCTATCTATAGACTCTATCTATCTATCTATAATCTGACTCTATCTATCTATAATCTGACTCTATCTATCTATCTATAATCTGACTCTATCTATCTATAATCTGACTCTATCTATCTATCTATAATCTGACTCTATCTATCTATCTATCTATAATCTGACTCTATCTATCTATCTATAATCTGACTCTATCTATCTATAATCTGACTCTATCTATAATCTGACTCTATCTATCTATCTATAATCTGACTCTATCTATAATCTCACTCTATCTATCTATCTATCTATCTATAATCTGACTATCTATCTATCTATCTATCTATAATCTGACTCTATCTATCTATAATCTGACTCTATCTATCTATAATCTGACTCTATCTATCTATCTATCTATCTATAATCTGACTCTATCTATCTATCTATCTGTAATCTGACTCTATCTATCTATCTATCTATAATCTGACTCTATCTATCTATCTATAATCTGACTCTATCTATCTATCTATAATCTGACTCTATCTATCTATCTATCTGTAATCTGACTCTATCTATCTATCTATCTATAATCTGACTCTATCTATCTATCTATAATCTGACTCTATCTATCTATCTATAATCTGACTCTATCTATAATCTGACTCTATCTATCTATCTATAATCTGACTCTATCTATCTATCTATCTATAATCTGACTCTATCTATCTATCTATAATCTGACTCTATCTATCTATCTATCTATCTATAATCTGACTCTATCTATCTATAATCTGACTCTATCTATCTATCTATCTGTAATCTGACTCTATCTATCTATCTATCTATAATCTGACTCTATCTATCTATCTATCTATAATCTGACTCTATCTATCTATCTATCTATCTATCTATCTATAATCTGACTCTATCTATCTATCTATCTATAATCTGACTCTATCTATCTATCTATAATCTGACAGACTGTATTGCCTTAAACTTAAAAAGAATACTTTAAACTGCAAACTATTTCAGACTGAAAACCATCAAACTTAAAACTTTTTTAAACTTTTTTAAACTTTTCAAACTTTTTACAACTTTCTGGTCCGGCTTTCTCAAGCCAACTTAAAGTTTGTCTCGACAAACTTTTCTATCTAGTTCTATTTCTAATCTAAGTCATGCTAGCAACATGCTAATCATGCTTTAAACATGCTAGCAACATGCTAGTCACTTGCTAGTCTTGCTAGCAACATGCTAGTAGCATGCTAATCATGCTAGAAACATGCTAGCGACATGCTAGTAACATGCTAATCATGCTAACAACATGCTAGCTACATGCTAATAACTGGCTAATCATGCTAACAACATGTTAATAACATGCTAATCATGATAGTGACATGCTAGTAACATGTTAATCATGCTAGAAACATGCTAGCTACATGCTAATAACATGCTAATCATGATAGTGACATGCTAATAACTTGCTAATCATGCTAGCGACATGCTAGTAACATGCTAATCATGCTACAAACATGCTAGCGACATGCTAGTAACATGCTAATCATGCTAGAAACATGCTAGCGACATGCTAGTAACATGTTAATCATGCTAGCGAAATGCTAATCATGTTGGAAACGTGCTAGTCACTGGTTAAACCAACCTAGCAACCACCCTGACTACCCTGCTAGCGACATGCTAGTAACATGCTAATCATGCTAGAAACATGCTAGTCACTGGTTAAACCAACCTAGCAACCACCCTGACTACCCTAGCAACCACATAGCAACACCTTAGTGACCAGCCCGGTTACCCTTGCAACTGCATATCAACACCCTAGCAACCGACCTGGGTACTATCTATCTATAGACTCTATCTATCTATCTATAATCTGACTCTATCTATCTATAATCTGACTCTATCTATCTATCTATAATCTGACTCTATCTATAATCTGACTCTATCTATCTATCTATCTATAATCTGACTCTATCTATCTATCTATAATCTGACTCTATCTATCTATCTATCTATCTATAATCTGACTCTATCTATCTATAATCTGACTCTATCTATCTATCTATCTGTAATCTGACTCTATCTATCTATCTATCTATAATCTGACTCTATCTATCTATCTATAATCTGACTCTATCTATCTATCTATCTATCTATCTATCTATCTATAATCTGACTCTATCTATCTATCTATCTATAATCTGACTCTATCTATCTATCTATAATCTGACAGACTGTATTGCCTTAAACTTAAAAAGAATACTTTAAACTGCAAACTATTTCAGACTGAAAACCATCAAACTTAAAACTTTTTTAAACTTTTTTAAACTTTTCAAACTTTTTACAACTTTCTGGTCCGGCTTTCTCAAGCCAACTTAAAGTTTGTCTCGACAAACTTTTCTATCTAGTTCTATTTCTAATCTAAGTCATGCTAGCAACATGCTAATCATGCTTTAAACATGCTAGCAACATGCTAGTCACTTGCTAGTCTTGCTAGCAACATGCTAGTAGCATGCTAATCATGCTAGAAACATGCTAGCGACATGCTAGTAACATGCTAATCATGCTAACAACATGCTAGCTACATGCTAATAACTGGCTAATCATGCTAACAACATGTTAATAACATGCTAATCATGATAGTGACATGCTAGTAACATGTTAATCATGCTAGAAACATGCTAGCTACATGCTAATAACATGCTAATCATGATAGTGACATGCTAATAACTTGCTAATCATGCTAGCGACATGCTAGTAACATGCTAATCATGCTACAAACATGCTAGCGACATGCTAGTAACATGCTAATCATGCTAGAAACATGCTAGCGACATGCTAGTAACATGTTAATCATGCTAGCGAAATGCTAATCATGTTGGAAACGTGCTAGTCACTGGTTAAACCAACCTAGCAACCACCCTGACTACCCTGCTAGCGACATGCTAGTAACATGCTAATCATGCTAGAAACATGCTAGTCACTGGTTAAACCAACCTAGCAACCACCCTGACTACCCTAGCAACCACATAGCAACACCTTAGTGACCAGCCCGGTTACCCTTGCAACTGCATATCAACACCCTAGCAACCGACCTGGGTACTATCTATCTATAGACTCTATCTATCTATCTATAATCTGACTCTATCTATCTATCTATAATCTGACTCTATCTATCTATAATCTGACTCTATCTATCTATAATCTGACTCTATCTATCTATCTATCTATCTATAATCTGACTCTATCTATCTATCTATCTATCTATCTATCTATCTATAATCTGACTCTATCTATCTATCTATCTATCTATAATCTGACTCTATCTATCTATAATCTGACTCTATCTATCTATCTATCTATAATCTGACTCTATCTATCTATCTATAATCTGACTCTATCTATCTATCTATAATCTGACTCTATCTATCTATCTATAATCTGACTCTATCTATCTATCTATCTATAATCTGACTCTATCTATCTATCTATCTATCTATCTATAATCTGACTCTATCTATCTATCTATCTATCTATCTATAATCTGACTCTATCTATCTATCTATAATCTGACTCTATCTATCTATCTATAATCTGACTCTATCTATCTATCTATAATCTGACTCTATCTATCTATCTATCTATCTATAATCTGACTCTATCTATCTATAATCTGACTCTATCTATCTATCTATCTATCTATCTATCTATAATCTGACTCTATCTATCTATAATCTGACTCTATCTATCTATCTATAATCTGACTCTATCTATCTATCTATCTGTCTATCTATCTATCTATAATCTGACTCTATCTATCTATCTATCTATAATCTGACTCTATCTATCTATCTATAATCTGACAGACTGTATTGCCTTAAACTTAAAAAGAATACTTTAAACTGCAAACTATTTCAGACTGAAAACCATCAAACTTAAAACTTTTTTAAACTTTTTTAAACTTTTCAAACTTTTTACAACTTTCTGGTCCGGCTTTCTCAAGCCAACTTAAAGTTTGTCTCGACAAACTTTTCTATCT
This sequence comes from Aspiorhynchus laticeps, assembly GCA_023376895.1. Lineage (NCBI taxonomy): Eukaryota > Metazoa > Chordata > Actinopteri > Cypriniformes > Cyprinidae > Aspiorhynchus > Aspiorhynchus laticeps. Next base: position 156,126 of record JALXFT010003903.1, read on the forward strand.
AGTTCTATTTCTAATCTAAGTCATGCTAGCAACATGCTAATCATGCTTTAAACATGCTAGCAACATGCTAGTCACTTGCTAGTCTTGCTAGCAACATGCTAGTAGCATGCTAATCATGCTAGAAACATGCTAGCGACATGCTAGTAACATGCTAATCATGCTAACAACATGCTAGCTACATGCTAATAACTGGCTAATCATGCTAACAACATGTTAATAACATGCTAATCATGATAGTGACATGCTAGTAACATGTTAATCATGCTAGAAACATGCTAGCTACATGCTAATAACATGCTAATCATGATAGTGACATGCTAATAACTTGCTAATCATGCTAGCGACATGCTAGTAACATGCTAATCATGCTACAAACATGCTAGCGACATGCTAGTAACATGCTAATCATGCTAGAAACATGCTAGCGACATGCTAGTAACATGTTAATCATGCTAGCGAAATGCTAATCATGTTGGAAACGTGCTAGTCACTGGTTAAACCAACCTAGCAACCACCCTGACTACCCTGCTAGCGACATGCTAGTAACATGCTAATCATGCTAGAAACATGCTAGTCACTGGTTAAACCAACCTAGCAACCACCCTGACTACCCTAGCAACCACATAGCAACACCTTAGTGACCAGCCCGGTTACCCTTGCAACTGCATATCAACACCCTAGCAACCGACCTGGGTACTATCTATCTATAGACTCTATCTATCTATCTATAATCTGACTCTATCTATCTATCTATAATCTGACTCTATCTATCTATAATCTGACTCTATCTATCTATAATCTGACTCTATCTATCTATCTATCTATCTATAATCTGACTCTATCTATCTATCTATCTATCTATCTATAATCTGACTCTATCTATCTATAATCTGACTCTATCTATAATCTGACTCTATCTATCTATAATCTAACTCTATCTATCTATCTATAATCTGACTCTATCTATCTATCATCTGACTCTATCTATAATCTGACTCTATCTATCTATAATCTGACTCTATCTATCTATCTATAATCTGACTCTATCTATCTATCTATAATCTGACTCTATCTATCTATCTATAATCTGACTTTATCTATCTATCTATAATCTGACTCTATCTATCTATCTATAATCTGACTATCTATCTATCTATCTATAATCTGACTCTATCTATCTATAATCTGACTCTATCTATAATCTGACTCTATCTATCTATAATCTAACTCTATCTATCTATCTATAATCTGACTCTATCTATAATCTGACTCTATCTATCTATCTATAATCTGACTCTATCTATCTATAATCTGACTCTATCTATCTATCTATCTATAATCTGACTCTATCTATCTATCTATCTATCTATAATCTGACTCTATCTATCTATCTATCTATAATCTGACTCTATCTATCTATCTATAATCTGACTCTATCTATCTATCTATAATCTGACTCTATCTATCTATCTATAATCTGACTCTATCTATCTATAATCTGACTCTATCTATCTATCTATCTATAATCTGACTCTATCTATCTATCTATAATCTGACTCTATCTATCTATCTATAATCTGACTATCTATCTATAATCTGACTCTATCTATCTATCTATCTATAATCTGACTCTATCTATCTATAATCTGACTCTATCTATCTATCTATCTATAATCTGACTCTATCTATCTATAATCTGACTCTATCTATCTATCTATCTATAATCTGACTCTATCTATCTATCTATCTATCTATAATCTGACTCTATCTATCTATCTATAATCTGACTCTATCTATCTATCTATCTATCTATCTATCTATCTATCTATAATCTGACTCTATCTATCTATAATCTGACTCTATCTATCTATCTATCTGTAATCTGACTCTATCTATCTATCTATCTATAATCTGACTCTATCTATCTATCTATCTATAATCTGACTCTATCTATCTATCTATAATCTGACTCTATCTATCTATCTATAATCTGACTCTATCTATCTATCTATCTATAATCTGACTCTATCTATCTATCTATAATCTGACTCTATCTATCTATCTATCTATCTATCTATCTATAATCTGACTCTATCTATCTATCTATAATCTGACTCTATCTATCTATCTATAATCTGACTCTATCTATCTATCTATAATCTGACTCTATCTATCTATCTATCTATAATCTGACTCTATCTATCTATAATCTGACTCTATCTATCTATCTATAATATGACTCTATCTATCTATCTATCTATCTATCTATAATCTGACTCTATCTATCTATAATCTGACTCTATCTATCTATCTATCTATCTATAATCTGACTCTATCTATCTATCTATCTGTAATCTGACTCTATCTATCTATCTATCTATAATCTGACTCTATCTATCTATCTATAATCTGACTCTATCTATCTATCTATAATCTGACTCTATCTATCTATCTATAATCTGACTCTATCTATCTATCTATCTATAATCTGACTCTATCTATCTATCTATAATCTGACTCTATCTATCTATCTATCTATCTATAATCTGACTCTATCTATCTATAATCTGACTCTATCTATCTATCTATCTGTAATCTGACTCTATCTATCTATCTATCTATAATCTGACTCTATCTATCTATCTATAATCTGACTCTATCTATCTATCTATCTATCTATCTATCTATCTATAATCTGACTCTATCTATCTATCTATCTATAATCTGACTCTATCTATCTATCTATAATCTGACAGACTGTATTGCCTTAAACTTAAAAAGAATACTTTAAACTGCAAACTATTTCAGACTGAAAACCATCAAACTTAAAACTTTTTTAAACTTTTTTAAACTTTTCAAACTTTTTACAACTTTCTGGTCCGGCTTTCTCAAGCCAACTTAAAGTTTGTCTCGACAAACTTTTCTATCTAGTTCTATTTCTAATCTAAGTCATGCTAGCAACATGCTAATCATGCTTTAAACATGCTAGCAACATGCTAGTCACTTGCTAGTCTTGCTAGCAACATGCTAGTAGCATGCTAATCATGCTAGAAACATGCTAGCGACATGCTAGTAACATGCTAATCATGCTAACAACATGCTAGCTACATGCTAATAACTGGCTAATCATGCTAACAACATGTTAATAACATGCTAATCATGATAGTGACATGCTAGTAACATGTTAATCATGCTAGAAACATGCTAGCTACATGCTAATAACATGCTAATCATGATAGTGACATGCTAATAACTTGCTAATCATGCTAGCGACATGCTAGTAACATGCTAATCATGCTACAAACATGCTAGCGACATGCTAGTAACATGCTAATCATGCTAGAAACATGCTAGCGACATGCTAGTAACATGTTAATCATGCTAGCGAAATGCTAATCATGTTGGAAACGTGCTAGTCACTGGTTAAACCAACCTAGCAACCACCCTGACTACCCTGCTAGCGACATGCTAGTAACATGCTAATCATGCTAGAAACATGCTAGTCACTGGTTAAACCAACCTAGCAACCACCCTGACTACCCTAGCAACCACATAGCAACACCTTAGTGACCAGCCCGGTTACCCTTGCAACTGCATATCAACACCCTAGCAACCGACCTGGGTACTATCTATCTATAGACTCTATCTATCTATCTATAATCTGACTCTATCTATCTATAATCTGACTCTATCTATCTATCTATAATCTGACTCTATCTATCTATAATCTGACTCTATCTATCTATCTATAATCTGACTCTATCTATCTATCTATCTATAATCTGACTCTATCTATCTATCTATAATCTGACTCTATCTATCTATAATCTGACTCTATCTATAATCTGACTCTATCTATCTATCTATAATCTGACTCTATCTATAATCTCACTCTATCTATCTATCTATCTATCTATAATCTGACTATCTATCTATCTATCTATCTATAATCTGACTCTATCTATCTATAATCTGACTCTATCTATCTATAATCTGACTCTATCTATCTATCTATCTATCTATAATCTGACTCTATCTATCTATCTATCTGTAATCTGACTCTATCTATCTATCTATCTATAATCTGACTCTATCTATCTATCTATAATCTGACTCTATCTATCTATCTATAATCTGACTCTATCTATCTATCTATCTGTAATCTGACTCTATCTATCTATCTATCTATAATCTGACTCTATCTATCTATCTATAATCTGACTCTATCTATCTATCTATAATCTGACTCTATCTATAATCTGACTCTATCTATCTATCTATAATCTGACTCTATCTATCTATCTATCTATAATCTGACTCTATCTATCTATCTATAATCTGACTCTATCTATCTATCTATCTATCTATAATCTGACTCTATCTATCTATAATCTGACTCTATCTATCTATCTATCTGTAATCTGACTCTATCTATCTATCTATCTATAATCTGACTCTATCTATCTATCTATAATCTGACTCTATCTATCTATCTATCTATCTATCTATCTATAATCTGACTCTATCTATCTATCTATCTATAATCTGACTCTATCTATCTATCTATAATCTGACAGACTGTATTGCCTTAAACTTAAAAAGAATACTTTAAACTGCAAACTATTTCAGACTGAAAACCATCAAACTTAAAACTTTTTTAAACTTTTTTAAACTTTTCAAACTTTTTACAACTTTCTGGTCCGGCTTTCTCAAGCCAACTTAAAGTTTGTCTCGACAAACTTTTCTATCTAGTTCTATTTCTAATCTAAGTCATGCTAGCAACATGCTAATCATGCTTTAAACATGCTAGCAACATGCTAGTCACTTGCTAGTCTTGCTAGCAACATGCTAGTAGCATGCTAATCATGCTAGAAACATGCTAGCGACATGCTAGTAACATGCTAATCATGCTAACAACATGCTAGCTACATGCTAATAACTGGCTAATCATGCTAACAACATGTTAATAACATGCTAATCATGATAGTGACATGCTAGTAACATGTTAATCATGCTAGAAACATGCTAGCTACATGCTAATAACATGCTAATCATGATAGTGACATGCTAATAACTTGCTAATCATGCTAGCGACATGCTAGTAACATGCTAATCATGCTACAAACATGCTAGCGACATGCTAGTAACATGCTAATCATGCTAGAAACATGCTAGCGACATGCTAGTAACATGTTAATCATGCTAGCGAAATGCTAATCATGTTGGAAACGTGCTAGTCACTGGTTAAACCAACCTAGCAACCACCCTGACTACCCTGCTAGCGACATGCTAGTAACATGCTAATCATGCTAGAAACATGCTAGTCACTGGTTAAACCAACCTAGCAACCACCCTGACTACCCTAGCAACCACATAGCAACACCTTAGTGACCAGCCCGGTTACCCTTGCAACTGCATATCAACACCCTAGCAACCGACCTGGGTACTATCTATCTATAGACTCTATCTATCTATCTATAATCTGACTCTATCTATCTATAATCTGACTCTATCTATCTATCTATAATCTGACTCTATCTATCTATAATCTGACTCTATCTATCTATCTATAATCTGACTCTATCTATCTATCTATCTATAATCTGACTCTATCTATCTATCTATAATCTGACTCTATCTATCTATAATCTGACTCTATCTATAATCTGACTCTATCTATCTATCTATAATCTGACTCTATCTATAATCTCACTCTATCTATCTATCTATCTATCTATAATCTGACTATCTATCTATCTATCTATCTATAATCTGACTCTATCTATCTATAATCTGACTCTATCTATCTATAATCTGACTCTATCTATCTATCTATCTATCTATAATCTGACTCTATCTATCTATCTATCTGTAATCTGACTCTATCTATCTATCTATCTATAATCTGACTCTATCTATCTATCTATAATCTGACTCTATCTATCTATCTATAATCTGACTCTATCTATCTATCTATCTGTAATCTGACTCTATCTATCTATCTATCTATAATCTGACTCTATCTATCTATCTATAATCTGACTCTATCTATCTATCTATAATCTGACTCTATCTATAATCTGACTCTATCTATCTATCTATAATCTGACTCTATCTATCTATCTATCTATAATCTGACTCTATCTATCTATCTATAATCTGACTCTATCTATCTATCTATCTATCTATAATCTGACTCTATCTATCTATAATCTGACTCTATCTATCTATCTATCTGTAATCTGACTCTATCTATCTATCTATCTATAATCTGACTCTATCTATCTATCTATCTATAATCTGACTCTATCTATCTATCTATCTATCTATCTATCTATAATCTGACTCTATCTATCTATCTATCTATAATCTGACTCTATCTATCTATCTATAATCTGACAGACTGTATTGCCTTAAACTTAAAAAGAATACTTTAAACTGCAAACTATTTCAGACTGAAAACCATCAAACTTAAAACTTTTTTAAACTTTTTTAAACTTTTCAAACTTTTTACAACTTTCTGGTCCGGCTTTCTCAAGCCAACTTAAAGTTTGTCTCGACAAACTTTTCTATCTAGTTCTATTTCTAATCTAAGTCATGCTAGCAACATGCTAATCATGCTTTAAACATGCTAGCAACATGCTAGTCACTTGCTAGTCTTGCTAGCAACATGCTAGTAGCATGCTAATCATGCTAGAAACATGCTAGCGACATGCTAGTAACATGCTAATCATGCTAACAACATGCTAGCTACATGCTAATAACTGGCTAATCATGCTAACAACATGTTAATAACATGCTAATCATGATAGTGACATGCTAGTAACATGTTAATCATGCTAGAAACATGCTAGCTACATGCTAATAACATGCTAATCATGATAGTGACATGCTAATAACTTGCTAATCATGCTAGCGACATGCTAGTAACATGCTAATCATGCTACAAACATGCTAGCGACATGCTAGTAACATGCTAATCATGCTAGAAACATGCTAGCGACATGCTAGTAACATGTTAATCATGCTAGCGAAATGCTAATCATGTTGGAAACGTGCTAGTCACTGGTTAAACCAACCTAGCAACCACCCTGACTACCCTGCTAGCGACATGCTAGTAACATGCTAATCATGCTAGAAACATGCTAGTCACTGGTTAAACCAACCTAGCAACCACCCTGACTACCCTAGCAACCACATAGCAACACCTTAGTGACCAGCCCGGTTACCCTTGCAACTGCATATCAACACCCTAGCAACCGACCTGGGTACTATCTATCTATAGACTCTATCTATCTATCTATAATCTGACTCTATCTATCTATAATCTGACTCTATCTATCTATCTATAATCTGACTCTATCTATCTATAATCTGACTCTATCTATCTATCTATAATCTGACTCTATCTATCTATCTATCTATAATCTGACTCTATCTATCTATCTATAATCTGACTCTATCTATCTATAATCTGACTCTATCTATAATCTGACTCTATCTATCTATCTATAATCTGACTCTATCTATAATCTCACTCTATCTATCTATCTATCTATCTATAATCTGACTATCTATCTATCTATCTATCTATAATCTGACTCTATCTATCTATAATCTGACTCTATCTATCTATAATCTGACTCTATCTATCTATCTATCTATCTATAATCTGACTCTATCTATCTATCTATCTGTAATCTGACTCTATCTATCTATCTATCTATAATCTGACTCTATCTATCTATCTATAATCTGACTCTATCTATCTATCTATAATCTGACTCTATCTATCTATCTATCTGTAATCTGACTCTATCTATCTATCTATAATCTGACTCTATCTATCTATCTATAATCTGACTCTATCTATCTATCTATAATCTGACTCTATCTATAATCTGACTCTATCTATCTATCTATAATCTGACTCTATCTATCTATCTATCTATAATCTGACTCTATCTATCTATCTATAATCTGACTCTATCTATCTATCTATCTATCTATAATCTGACTCTATCTATCTATAATCTGACTCTATCTATCTATCTATCTGTAATCTGACTCTATCTATCTATCTATCTATAATCTGACTCTATCTATCTATCTATAATCTGACTCTATCTATCTATCTATCTATCTATCTATCTATAATCTGACTCTATCTATCTATCTATCTATAATCTGACTCTATCTATCTATCTATAATCTGACAGACTGTATTGCCTTAAACTTAAAAAGAATACTTTAAACTGCAAACTATTTCAGACTGAAAACCATCAAATTTAAAACTTTTTTAAACTTTTTTAAACTTTTCAAACTTTTTACAACTTTCTGGTCCGGCTTTCTCAAGCCAACTTAAAGTTTGTCTCGACAAACTTTTCTATCTAGTTCTATTTCTAATCTAAGTCATGCTAGCAACATGCTAATCATGCTTTAAACATGCTAGCAACATGCTAGTCACTTGCTAGTCTTGCTAGCAACATGCTAGTAGCATGCTAATCATGCTAGAAACATGCTAGCGACATGCTAGTAACATGCTAATCATGCTAACAACATGCTAGCTACATGCTAATAACTGGCTAATCATGCTAACAACATGTTAATAACATGCTAATCATGATAGTGACATGCTAGTAACATGTTAATCATGCTAGAAACATGCTAGCTACATGCTAATAACATGCTAATCATGATAGTGACATGCTAATAACTTGCTAATCATGCTAGCGACATGCTAGTAACATGCTAATCATGCTACAAACATGCTAGCGACATGCTAGTAACATGCTAATCATGCTAGAAACATGCTAGCGACATGCTAGTAACATGTTAATCATGCTAGCGAAATGCTAATCATGTTGGAAACGTGCTAGTCACTGGTTAAACCAACCTAGCAACCACCCTGACTACCCTGCTAGCGACATGCTAGTAACATGCTAATCATGCTAGAAACATGCTAGTCACTGGTTAAACCAACCTAGCAACCACCCTGACTACCCTAGCAACCACATAGCAACACCTTAGTGACCAGCCCGGTTACCCTTGCAACTGCATATCAACACCCTAGCAACCGACCTGGGTACTATCTATCTATAGACTCTATCTATCTATCTATAATCTGACTCTATCTATCTATAATCTGACTCTATCTATCTATCTATAATCTGACTCTATCTATCTATAATCTGACTCTATCTATCTATCTATCTATAATCTGACTCTATCTATCTATCTATCTATAATCTGACTCTATCTATAATCTGACTCTATCTATCTATCTATAATCTGACTCTATCTATAATCTGACTCTATCTATCTATCTATAATCTGACTCTATCTATAATCTCACTCTATCTATCTATCTATCTATCTATCTATAATCTGACTATCTATCTATCTATCTATAATCTGACTCTATCTATCTATAATCTGACTCTATCTATCTATAATCTGACTATCTATCTATCTATAATCTGACTCTATCTATAATCTGACTCTATCTATCTATCTATCTATAATCTGACTCTATCTATCTATAATCTGACTCTATCTATCTATCTATCTATCTATAATCTGACCCTATCTATCTATAATCTGACTCTATCTATCTATCTATAATCTGACTCTATCTATCTATCATCTGACTCTATCTATAATCTGACTCTATCTATCTATAATCTGACTCTATCTATCTATCTATAATCTGACTCTATCTATCTATCTATAATCTGACTCTATCTATCTATCTATCTATAATCTGACTCTATCTATAATCTGACTCTATCTATCTATAATCTGACTCTATCTATCTATCTATCTATCTATAATCTGACTCTATCTATCTATCTATAATCTGACTCTATCTATCTATCTATAATCTGACTCTATCTATCTATCTATAATCTGACTTTATCTATCTATCTATAATCTGACTCTATCTATCTATCTATAATCTGACTATCTATCTATCTATCTATAATCTGACTCTATCTATCTATAATCTGACTCTATCTATAATCTGACTCTATCTATCTATAATCTAACTCTATCTATCTATCTATAATCTGACTCTATCTATAATCTGACTCTATCTATCTATCTATAATCTGACTCTATCTATCTATAATCTGACTCTATCTATCTATAATCTGACTCTATCTATCTATCTATCTATCTATAATCTGACTCTATCTATCTATCTATCTATCTATAATCTGACTCTATCTATCTATCTATAATCTGACTCTATCTATCTATCTATAATCTGACTCTATCTATCTATCTATAATCTGACTCTATCTATCTATAATCTGACTCTATCTATCTATCTATCTATAATCTGACTCTATCTATCTATCTATAATCTGACTCTATCTATCTATCTATAATCTGACTATCTATCTATAATCTGACTCTATCTATCTATCTATCTATCTATAATCTGACTCTATCTATCTATAATTTGACTCTATCTATCTATCTATCTATCTATCTATAATCTGACTCTATCTATCTATAATCTGACTCTATCTATCTATCTATCTATAATCTGACTCTATCTATCTATCTATCTATCTATCTATCTATAATCTGACTCTATCTATCTATCTATCTATCTATCTATAATCTGACTCTATCTATCTATAATCTGACTCTATCTATCTATAATCTGACTCTATCTATCTATCTATCTATCTATCTATCTATAATCTGACTCTATCTATCTATAATCTGACTCTATCTATCTATCTATCTATCTGTAATCTGACTCTATCTATCTATCTATCTATAATCTGACTCTATCTATCTATCTATAATCTGACTCTATCTATCTATCTATCTATCTATAATCTGACTCTATCTATCTATCTATAATCTGACTCTATCTATCTATCTATAATCTGACTCAATCTATCTATCTATAATCTGACTCTATCTATCTATCTATCTATCTATAATCTGACTCTATCTATCTATCTATAATCTGACTCTATCTATCTATCTATCTATCTATCTATCTATAATCTGACTCTATCTATCTATAATCTGACTCTATCTATCTATCTATCTGTAATCTGACTCTATCTATCTATCTATAATCTGACTCTATCTATCTATCTATAATCTGACTCTATCTATCTATCTATCTGTCTATCTATCTATCTATAATCTGACTCTATCTATCTATCTATAATCTGACTCTATCTATCTATCTATCTATCTATCTATAATCTGACTCTATCTATCTATAATCTGACTCTATCTATCTATCTATCTGTAATCTGACTCTATCTATCTATCTATCTATAATCTGACTATCTATCTATCTATCTATCTATAATCTGACTCTATCTATCTATAATCTGACTCTATCTATCTATAATCTGACTCTATCTATCTATCTATCTATAATCTGACTCTATCTATCTATCTATCTGTAATCTGACTCTATCTATCTATCTATCTATAATCTGACTCTATCTATCTATCTATAATCTGACTCTATCTATCTATCTATAATCTGACTCTATCTATCTATCTATCTGTAATCTGACTCTATCTATCTATCTATCTATAATCTGACTCTATCTATCTATCTATAATCTGACTATCTATCTATCTATAATCTGACTCTATCTATCTATCTATAATCTGACTCTATCTATCTATCTATAATCTGACTCTATCTATCTATCTATCTATAATCTGACTCTATCTATCTATCTATAATCTGACTCTATCTATCTATCTATCTATCTATAATCTGACTCTATCTATCTATAATCTGACTCTATCTATCTATCTATCTGTAATCTGACTCTATCTATCTATCTATCTATAATCTGACTCTATCTATCTATCTATAATCTGACTCTATCTATCTATCTATCTATCTATCTATCTATCTATAATCTGACTCTATCTATCTATCTATCTATAATCTGACTCTATCTATCTATCTATAATCTGACAGACTGTATTGCCTTAAACTTAAAAAGAATACTTTAAACTGCAAACTATTTCAGACTGAAAACCATCAAACTTAAAACTTTTTTAAACTTTTTTAAACTTTTCAAACTTTTTACAACTTTCTGGTCCGGCTTTCTCAAGCCAACTTAAAGTTTGTCTCGACAAACTTTTCTATCTAGTTCTATTTCTAATCTAAGTCATGCTAGCAACATGCTAATCATGCTTTAAACATGCTAGCAACATGCTAGTCACTTGCTAGTCTTGCTAGCAACATGCTAGTAGCATGCTAATCATGCTAGAAACATGCTAGCGACATGCTAGTAACATGCTAATCATGCTAACAACATGCTAGCTACATGCTAATAACTGGCTAATCATGCTAACAACATGTTAATAACATGCTAATCATGATAGTGACATGCTAGTAACATGTTAATCATGCTAGAAACATGCTAGCTACATGCTAATAACATGCTAATCATGATAGTGACATGCTAATAACTTGCTAATCATGCTAGCGACATGCTAGTAACATGCTAATCATGCTACAAACATGCTAGCGACATGCTAGTAACATGCTAATCATGCTAGAAACATGCTAGCGACATGCTAGTAACATGTTAATCATGCTAGCGAAATGCTAATCATGTTGGAAACGTGCTAGTCACTGGTTAAACCAACCTAGCAACCACCCTGACTACCCTGCTAGCGACATGCTAGTAACATGCTAATCATGCTAGAAACATGCTAGTCACTGGTTAAACCAACCTAGCAACCACCCTGACTACCCTAGCAACCACATAGCAACACCTTAGTGACCAGCCCGGTTACCCTTGCAACTGCATATCAACACCCTAGCAACCGACCTGGGTACTATCTATCTATAGACTCTATCTATCTATCTATAATCTGACTCTATCTATCTATAATCTGACTCTATCTATCTATCTATAATCTGACTCTATCTATCTATAATCTGACTCTATCTATCTATCTATCTATAATCTGACTCTATCTATCTATCTATCTATAATCTGACTCTATCTATAATCTGACTCTATCTATCTATCTATAATCTGACTCTATCTATAATCTGACTCTATCTATCTATCTATAATCTGACTCTATCTATAATCTCACTCTATCTATCTATCTATCTATCTATCTATAATCTGACTATCTATCTATCTATCTATAATCTGACTCTATCTATCTATAATCTGACTCTATCTATCTATAATCTGACTATCTATCTATCTATAATCTGACTCTATCTATAATCTGACTCTATCTATCTATCTATCTATAATCTGACTCTATCTATCTATAATCTGACTCTATCTATCTATCTATCTATCTATAATCTGACCCTATCTATCTATAATCTGACTCTATCTATCTATCTATAATCTGACTCTATCTATCTATCATCTGACTCTATCTATAATCTGACTCTATCTATCTATAATCTGACTCTATCTATCTATCTATAATCTGACTCTATCTATCTATCTATAATCTGACTCTATCTATCTATCTATAATCTGACTTTATCTATCTATCTATAATCTGACTCTATCTATCTATCTATAATCTTACTATCTATCTATCTATCTATAATCTGACTCTATCTATCTATAATCTGACTCTATCTATAATCTGACTCTATCTATCTATAATCTAACTCTATCTATCTATCTATAATCTGACTCTATCTATAATCTGACTCTATCTATCTATCTATAATCTGACTCTATCTATCTATAATCTGACTCTATCTATCTATAATCTGACTCTATCTATCTATCTATCTATCTATAATCTGACTCTATCTATCTATCTATCTATCTATAATCTGACTCTATCTATCTATCTATAATCTGACTCTATCTATCTATCTATAATCTGACTCTATCTATCTATCTATAATCTGACTCTATCTATCTATAATCTGACTCTATCTATCTATCTATCTATAATCTGACTCTATCTATCTATCTATAATCTGACTCTATCTATCTATCTATAATCTGACTATCTATCTATAATCTGACTCTATCTATCTATCTATCTATCTATAATCTGACTCTATCTATCTATAATCTGACTCTATCTATCTATCTATCTATCTATCTATCTATAATCTGACTCTATCTATCTATAATCTGACTCTATCTATCTATCTATCTATCTATAATCTGACTCTATCTATCTATCTATCTATCTATAATCTGACTCTATCTATCTATCTATCTATCTATAATCTGACTCTATCTATCTATAATCTGACTCTATCTATCTATAATCTGACTCTATCTATCTATCTATCTATCTATCTATAATCTGACTCTATCTATCTATAATCTGACTCTATCTATCTATCTATCTATCTGTAATCTGACTCTATCTATCTATCTATCTATAATCTGACTCTATCTATCTATCTATAATCTGACTCTATCTATCTATCTATCTATCTATAATCTGACTCTATCTATCTATCTATAATCTGACTCTATCTATCTATCTATAATCTGACTCAATCTATCTATCTATAATCTGACTCTATCTATCTATCTATCTATCTATAATCTGACTCTATCTATCTATCTATAATCTGACTCTATCTATCTATCTATCTATCTATCTATAATCTGACTCTATCTATCTATAATCTGACTCTATCTATCTATCTATCTGTAATCTGACTCTATCTACCTATCTATCTATAATCTGACTCTATCTATCTATCTATAATCTGACTCTATCTATCTATCTATCTGTCTATCTATCTATCTATAATCTGACTCTATCTATCTATCTATAATCTGACTCTATCTATCTATCTATCTATCTATCTATAATCTGACTCTATCTATCTATAATCTGACTCTATCTATCTATCTATCTGTAATCTGACTCTATCTATCTATCTATCTATAATCTGACTATCTATCTATCTATCTATCTATAATCTGACTCTATCTATCTATAATCTGACTCTATCTATCTATAATCTGACTCTATCTATCTATCTATCTATAATCTGACTCTATCTATCTATCTATCTGTAATCTGACTCTATCTATCTATCTATCTATAATCTGACTCTATCTATCTATCTATAATCTGACTCTATCTATCTATCTATAATCTGACTCTATCTATCTATCTATCTGTAATCTGACTCTATCTATCTATCTATCTATAATCTGACTCTATCTATCTATCTATAATCTGACTATCTATCTATCTATAATCTGACTCTATCTATCTATCTATAATCTGACTCTATCTATCTATCTATAATCTGACTCTATCTATCTATCTATCTATAATCTGACTCTATCTATCTATCTATAATCTGACTCTATCTATCTATCTATCTATCTATAATCTGACTCTATCTATCTATAATCTGACTCTATCTATCTATCTATCTGTAATCTGACTCTATCTATCTATCTATCTATAATCTGACTCTATCTATCTATCTATAATCTGACTCTATCTATCTATCTATCTATCTATCTATCTATCTATAATCTGACTCTATCTATCTATCTATCTATAATCTGACTCTATCTATCTATCTATAATCTGACAGACTGTATTGCCTTAAACTTAAAAAGAATACTTTAAACTGCAAACTATTTCAGACTGAAAACCATCAAACTTAAAACTTTTTTAAACTTTTTTAAACTTTTCAAACTTTTTACAACTTTCTGGTCCGGCTTTCTCAAGCCAACTTAAAGTTTGTCTCGACAAACTTTTCTATCTAGTTCTATTTCTAATCTAAGTCATGCTAGCAACATGCTAATCATGCTTTAAACATGCTAGCAACATGCTAGTCACTTGCTAGTCTTGCTAGCAACATGCTAGTAGCATGCTAATCATGCTAGAAACATGCTAGCGACATGCTAGTAACATGCTAATCATGCTAACAACATGCTAGCTACATGCTAATAACTGGCTAATCATGCTAACAACATGTTAATAACATGCTAATCATGATAGTGACATGCTAGTAACATGTTAATCATGCTAGAAACATGCTAGCTACATGCTAATAACATGCTAATCATGATAGTGACATGCTAATAACTTGCTAATCATGCTAGCGACATGCTAGTAACATGCTAATCATGCTACAAACATGCTAGCGACATGCTAGTAACATGCTAATCATGCTAGAAACATGCTAGCGACATGCTAGTAACATGTTAATCATGCTAGCGAAATGCTAATCATGTTGGAAACGTGCTAGTCACTGGTTAAACCAACCTAGCAACCACCCTGACTACCCTGCTAGCGACATGCTAGTAACATGCTAATCATGCTAGAAACATGCTAGTCACTGGTTAAACCAACCTAGCAACCACCCTGACTACCCTAGCAACCACATAGCAACACCTTAGTGACCAGCCCGGTTACCCTTGCAACTGCATATCAACACCCTAGCAACCGACCTGGGTACTATCTATCTATAGACTCTATCTATCTATCTATAATCTGACTCTATCTATCTATAATCTGACTCTATCTATCTATCTATAATCTGACTCTATCTATCTATAATCTGACTCTATCTATCTATCTATCTATAATCTGACTCTATCTATCTATCTATCTATAATCTGACTCTATCTATAATCTGACTCTATCTATCTATCTATAATCTGACTCTATCTATAATCTGACTCTATCTATCTATCTATAATCTGACTCTATCTATAATCTCACTCTATCTATCTATCTATCTATCTATCTATAATCTGACTATCTATCTATCTATCTATAATCTCACTCTATCTATCTATAATCTGACTCTATCTATCTATAATCTGACTATCTATCTATCTATAATCTGACTCTATCTATAATCTGACTCTATCTATCTATCTATCTATAATCTGACTCTATCTATCTATAATCTGACTCTATCTATCTATCTATCTATCTATAATCTGACCCTATCTATCTATAATCTGACTCTATCTATCTATCTATAATCTGACTCTATCTATCTATCATCTGACTCTATCTATAATCTGACTCTATCTATCTATAATCTGACTCTATCTATCTATCTATAATCTGACTCTATCTATCTATCTATAATCTGACTCTATCTATCTATCTATAATCTGACTTTATCTATCTATCTATAATCTGACTCTATCTATCTATCTATAATCTTACTATCTATCTATCTATCTATAATCTGACTCTATCTATCTATAATCTGACTCTATCTATAATCTGACTCTATCTATCTATAATCTAACTCTATCTATCTATCTATAATCTGACTCTATCTATAATCTGACTCTATCTATCTATCTATAATCTGACTCTATCTATCTATAATCTGACTCTATCTATCTATAATCTGACTCTATCTATCTATCTATCTATCTATAATCTGACTCTATCTATCTATCTATCTATCTATAATCTGACTCTATCTATCTATCTATAATCTGACTCTATCTATCTATCTATAATCTGACTCTATCTATCTATCTATAATCTGACTCTATCTATCTATAATCTGACTCTATCTATCTATCTATCTATAATCTGACTCTATCTATCTATCTATAATCTGACTCTATCTATCTATCTATAATCTGACTATCTATCTATAATCTGACTCTATCTATCTATCTATCTATCTATAATCTGACTCTATCTATCTATAATCTGACTCTATCTATCTATCTATCTATCTATCTATCTATAATCTGACTCTATCTATCTATAATCTGACTCTATCTATCTATCTATCTATCTATAATCTGACTCTATCTATCTATCTATCTATCTATCTATAATCTGACTCTATCTATCTATCTATCTATCTATAATCTGACTCTATCTATCTATAATCTGACTCTATCTATCTATAATCTGACTCTATCTATCTATCTATCTATCTATCTATAATCTGACTCTATCTATCTATAATCTGACTCTATCTATCTATCTATCTATCTGTAATCTGACTCTATCTATCTATCTATCTATAATCTGACTCTATCTATCTATCTATAATCTGACTCTATCTATCTATCTATCTATCTATAATCTGACTCTATCTATCTATCTATAATCTGACTCTATCTATCTATCTATAATCTGACTCAATCTATCTATCTATAATCTGACTCTATCTATCTATCTATCTATCTATAATCTGACTCTATCTATCTATCTATAATCTGACTCTATCTATCTATCTATCTATCTATCTATAATCTGACTCTATCTATCTATAATCTGACTCTATCTATCTATCTATCTGTAATCTGACTCTATCTACCTATCTATCTATAATCTGACTCTATCTATCTATCTATAATCTGACTCTATCTATCTATCTATCTGTCTATCTATCTATCTATAATCTGACTCTATCTATCTATCTATCTATAATCTGACTCTATCTATCTATCTATAATCTGACAGACTGTATTGCCTTAAACTTAAAAAGAATACTTTAAACTGCAAACTATTTCAGACTGAAAACCATCAAACTTAAAACTTTTTTAAACTTTTTTAAACTTTTCAAACTTTTTACAACTTTCTGGTCCGGCTTTCTCAAGCCAACTTAAAGTTTGTCTCGACAAACTTTTCTATCTAGTTCTATTTCTAATCTAAGTCATGCTAGCAACATGCTAATCATGCTTTAAACATGCTAGCAACATGCTAGTCACTTGCTAGTCTTGCTAGCAACATGCTAGTAGCATGCTAATCATGCTAGAAACATGCTAGCGACATGCTAGTAACATGCTAATCATGCTAACAACATGCTAGCTACATGCTAATAACTGGCTAATCATGCTAACAACATGTTAATAACATGCTAATCATGATAGTGACATGCTAGTAACATGTTAATCATGCTAGAAACATGCTAGCTACATGCTAATAACATGCTAATCATGATAGTGACATGCTAATAACTTGCTAATCATGCTAGCGACATGCTAGTAACATGCTAATCATGCTACAAACATGCTAGCGACATGCTAGTAACATGCTAATCATGCTAGAAACATGCTAGCGACATGCTAGTAACATGTTAATCATGCTAGCGAAATGCTAATCATGTTGGAAACGTGCTAGTCACTGGTTAAACCAACCTAGCAACCACCCTGACTACCCTGCTAGCGACATGCTAGTAACATGCTAATCATGCTAGAAACATGCTAGTCACTGGTTAAACCAACCTAGCAACCACCCTGACTACCCTAGCAACCACATAGCAACACCTTAGTGACCAGCCCGGTTACCCTTGCAACTGCATATCAACACCCTAGCAACCGACCTGGGTACTATCTATCTATAGACTCTATCTATCTATCTATAATCTGACTCTATCTATCTATAATCTGACTCTATCTATCTATCTATAATCTGACTCTATCTATCTATAATCTGACTCTATCTATCTATCTATCTATAATCTGACTCTATCTATCTATCTATCTATCTATCTATCTATAATCTGACTCTATCTATAATCTGACTCTATCTATCTATAATCTGACTCTATCTATCTATAATCTGACTCTATCTATAATCTGACTCTATCTATAATCTCACTCTATCTATCTATCTATCTATAATCTGACTATCTATCTATCTATCTATAATCTGACTCTATCTATCTATAATCTGACTCTATCTATCTATAATCTGACTATCTATCTATCTATAATCTGACTCTATCTATAATCTGACTCTATCTATCTATCTATCTATAATCTGACTCTATCTATCTATAATCTGACTCTATCTATCTATCTATCTATAATCTGACCCTATCTATCTATAATCTGACTCTATCTATCTATCTATAATCTGACTCTATCTATCTATCATCTGACTCTATCTATAATCTGACTCTATCTATCTATAATCTGACTCTATCTATCTATCTATAATCTGACTCTATCTATCTATCTATAATCTGACTCTATCTATCTATCTATAATCTGACTCTATCTATCTATCTATAATCTGACTTTATCTATCTA
Organism: Aspiorhynchus laticeps; assembly: GCA_023376895.1. NCBI lineage: Eukaryota > Metazoa > Chordata > Actinopteri > Cypriniformes > Cyprinidae > Aspiorhynchus > Aspiorhynchus laticeps. The sequence continues at coordinate 176,147 of JALXFT010003903.1, forward strand.
TCTATAATCTGACTCTATCTATCTATCTATAATCTGACTATCTATCTATCTATCTATAATCTGACTCTATCTATCTATAATCTGACTCTATCTATAATCTGACTATCTATAATCTGACTCTATCTATCTATCTATAATCTGACTCTATCTATCTATAATATGACTCTATCTATCTATCTATCTATAATCTGACTCTATCTATCTATCTATAATCTGACTCTATCTATCTATCTATCTATAATCTGACTCTTTCTATCTATCTATCTATCTATCTATAATCTGACTCTATCTATCTATCTATAATCTGACTCTATCTATCTATCTATCTATAATCTGACTCTATCTATCTATAATCTGACTCTATCTATCTATCTATCTATCTATCTATAATCTGACTCTATCTATCTATCTATAATCTGACAGACTGTATTGCCTTAAACTTAAAAAGAATACTTTAAACTGCAAACTATTTCAGACTGAAAACCATCAAACTTAAAACTTTTTTAAACTTTTCAAACTTTTTACAACTTTCTGGTCCGGCTTTCTCAAGCCAACTTAAAGTTTGTCTCGACAAACTTTTCTATCTAGTTCTATTTCTAATCTAAGTCATGCTAGCAACATGCTAATCATGCTTTAAACATGCTAGCAACATGCTAGTCACTTGCTAGTCTTGCTAGCAACATGCTAGTAGCATGCTAATCATGCTAGAAACATGCTAGCGACATGCTAGTAACATGCTAATCATGCTAACAACATGCTAGCTACATGCTAATAACTGGCTAATCATGCTAACAACATGTTAATAACATGCTAATCATGATAGTGACATGCTAGTAACATGTTAATCATGCTAGAAACATGCTAGCTACATGCTAATAACATGCTAATCATGATAGTGACATGCTAATAACTTGCTAATCATGCTAGCGACATGCTAGTAACATGCTAATCATGCTACAAACATGCTAGCGACATGCTAGTAACATGCTAATCATGCTAGAAACATGCTAGCGACATGCTAGTAACATGTTAATCATGCTAGCGAAATGCTAATCATGTTGGAAACGTGCTAGTCACTGGTTAAACCAACCTAGCAACCACCCTGACTACCCTGCTAGCGACATGCTAGTAACATGCTAATCATGCTAGAAACATGCTAGTCACTGGTTAAACCAACCTAGCAACCACCCTGACTACCCTAGCAACCACATAGCAACACCTTAGTGACCAGCCCGGTTACCCTTGCAACTGCATATCAACACCCTAGCAACCGACCTGGGTACTATCTATCTATAGACTCTATCTATCTATCTATAATCTGACTCTATCTATCTATAATCTGACTCTATCTATCTATCTATAATCTGACTCTATCTATCTATAATCTGACTCTATCTATCTATCTATCTATAATCTGACTCTATCTATCTATCTATCTATAATCTGACTCTATCTATAATCTGACTCTATCTATCTATCTATAATCTGACTCTATCTATCTATAATCTGACTCTATCTATAATCTGACTCTATCTATCTATCTATAATCTGACTCTATCTATAATCTCACTCTATCTATCTATCTATCTATCTATAATCTGACTATCTATCTATCTATCTATAATCTGACTCTATCTATCTATAATCTGACTCTATCTATCTATAATCTGACTATCTATCTATCTATAATCTGACTCTATCTATAATCTGACTCTATCTATCTATCTATCTATAATCTGACTCTATCTATCTATAATCTGACTCTATCTATCTATCTATCTATCTATAATCTGACCCTATCTATCTATAATCTGACTCTATCTATCTATAATCTGACTCTATCTATCTATCATCTGACTCTATCTATAATCTGACTCTATCTATCTATAATCTGACTCTATCTATCTATCTATAATCTGACTCTATCTATCTATCTATAATCTGACTCTATCTATCTATCTATAATCTGACTCTATCTATCTATCTATAATCTGACTTTATCTATCTATCTATAATCTGACTCTATCTATCTATCTATAATCTGACTATCTATCTATCTATCTATAATCTGACTCTATCTATCTATAATCTGACTCTATCTATAATCTGACTCTATCTATCTATAATCTAACTCTATCTATCTATCTATAATCTGACTCTATCTATAATCTGACTCTATCTATAATCTGACTCTATCTATCTATCTATAATCTGACTCTATCTATCTATAATCTGACTATCTATCTATCTATCTATCTATAATCTGACTCTATCTATCTATCTATCTATCTATAATCTGACTATCTATCTATCTACAAATCTGACTCTATCTATCTATCTATAATCTGACTCTATCTATCTATCTATCTATCTATAATCTGACTATCTATCTATCTATAATCTGACTCTATCTATCTATCTATCTACAATCTGACTCTATCTATCTATAATCTGACTCTATCTATCTATCTATCTATAATCTGACTCTATCTATCTATAATCTGACTCTATCTATCTATCTATCTATCTATAATCTGACTCTATCTATCTATCTATCTATAATCTGACCCTATCTATCTATCTATAATCTGACCCTATCTATCTATCTATAATCTGACTCTATCTATCTATCTATCTATCATCTGACTCTATCTATCTATCTATCTATATATAATCTAACTCTATCTATCTATAATCTATCTATCTATCTATCTATCAATCAAACTTTAAGCTTTTAAAACTATGTTAAACTTCAAACTATTTCAGACTGAAAAGCTTCAAACTTCAAACTTTTAAAACTTAAACTTTTAAAACTTAAACTTTTTTAAACTTTTCAAACTTTTTAAAACTTTCTGGTTCGACTTTCTCAAGCCAACTTAAAGTTTGTCTCGACAAACTTTTTTATCTAGTTAATCTTGCGTCACTTAAACTACTTCAGTCTGTGTGCATTGAATTTATTTAATACACGAGTTTCACAATTTGAGTTGAATTACTGAAATAAATGATCTTTTCCACAACATTCTACTTTATTGAGATGCACCTGTATAAGTGATATTGCACATTTTTATTGCACAGTGGATAGAACATTTCAGAATCAGAAAGAGCTTTATTGCCAAGTATGCTTGTGCATACAAGGAATTTGTTTTAGTGTCATAAGCTTTCAGTTCAGAGAGACAACAACACACAGACAATAAAAATAAGATGAGAATAAAAAATACACGTTAATAGACAAAAATCGAAAAATAAATTGTATGTATAGTTGAGATATAGATGATAGAATGGAATATAATAGAAAGAGATGCTGGGATGTACTAGGATGGAGGTTGATAACAAATAAATATAAGGTTATTGCATATTTTTATTTCATAATGGGGGAACATTTAACTGTTCATAAGGTGGGTTGCCTGGGAGAAGAAACTGTTCTTGTGCCTGGCTGTCCTGGTATTTGGGGCTTTGTAGCGCCGGCCAGATGGCAAAAGTTAAAAAAAGGGGATGACTTGGACGTGAGGGATCCAGAGTGATTTTCTGAGCCCTTTTTCTCATTCTGGATGTATACAGTTCTTGAGGGGCGGGCAGGGAAGCACCAATAATCCTCTTGGCAGTCCGAACCATTCTCCGTAATCTTCTGGTGTCTGATTTTGTAGCTGAGCCAAACCAGACAGTTATTGATGTACATAGAACAGACTTGATGGCTGAATAGAACTGTTTCAGCAGCTCCTGTGGCAGGTTAAACTTCCTCAGCTGGCAAAGGAAGTACAACCTTTGTTGGGCCTTTTTTTTTTTTTTTTTTACAATGGAGTCAATGTGAGTGTCTCACTTCAGGTCCTGGAAGATGATGGACCCCAGGAACTTGAATGTCTCCACTGCGGCCACGGTGTTGTCCGTGATGGTGAGTGGGGGGAGAGCAGGGGGGTTCCTCCTGAAGTCAACGATCATCTCCACAGTTTTGAGTGAGTTGAGCTCCAGGTTGTTAAGACCGCACCAGACAGCCAGCTCTTTAACCTCCTGTCTGTAGGCAGACTCGTCACTGTCCTGAATGAGGCCGATAAGTGTGGTGTCATCTGCAAACTTCAGGAGCTTGACAGAGGGGTCCTTAGAGGTGCCGTCATTGCTGTAGATGGAGAAGAGCAGTGGGGAGGGCACCAGTTCTGGTGATGCGGCAGTCTGACATGAATTTCCCCGTTCTCACTAGCTGTTGCCTGTCTGTTAGAAAACTGGTGATCCATTGGCAGATAGTGCTGGGAACAAAGAGCTGGGTTAGTTTGGCCTGGAGGAGAGCTGAGATGATTGTATTGAAAGCTGAACTGAAGTCCACAAACAGGATCCTTGCATAAGTAGGGTGGTCCAGTAAGGGTCCAGCAATGTCCTTCAGATAAGCCAACACCAGTCTTTCAAATTACTTCATGACCACAGATGTTAGGGCAACAGGTCTGTACTCATTACGTCCTGTGATTTTGGGTTTCGTTGGGATTGGGATGATGATGGAGCATTTGAAGCAGGCAGGAACTTCACACAGTTCCAGTGATTTGTTAAAAATCTGTAAAAATATGGAGTCCAGCTGGTCAGCACAGGTTTTCAGACAGGAGTGCAGGAGAGGGGAGAGGGGGGTTGGTGGAGGTGATGATGGTTGTGTAGAGAGATGGTCAGAATGGGTATGGGGTGTGAGACCGGGAGTTTCAAATCTGCAGTAAAATTTATTCAGGTCATCAGCCAGTTGTTGATTCCCTGCAGAGCTGGTGCATGGTGTCTTGTAGTTTGTAATGTCTTTCAGGCCTTTCCACACAGCTTTTCAAGAGTAGCTTCTCTAAGCCACTCTGATCTCCTTTGTCAGTGTGTTCCTGGCCTGATTGTACAAGACTCTGTGTCCCTACTCCTGTAGGCATCCTCTTTGGCCTGACAAAGCTTTCTGAGTTTTTCTGTGAACCATGCTTTGTCATTGTTATATGTTCTGGAAGGAATAAGTGAAACATACCTGGCATTTCCAAAGTGTTCTTAGGATTTTTGCTATACACTGAATAAAAGAAAGGTAAAACAAGCTCACTGGTACTCATGACTGGGATGTCCCAGTCATGAGTACCAGTGAGCTTGTTTTACCGTATGTATCACAGTCCAGTGTTGTTGAACATGCTGATGTTGGAGCAGCACTCTCAGAGAAATAGATAGAAATAGCATAAATAGAAATAGCTAAAATAGTTAGAAGAGATTCATGTGAAAGTTTGTGTCAGCAGGACTCATCTGTGGTACAGGCATCTGGTCACTGGAAAAAGTAAGTAAATAAGTAAAACAAACCAACTGTCAGCATACTGATATCAGGAGCAACCATATTATCACATTAAATATCACCAATATTACTGTCTCGTAACAAAGCATGTTTTTTTTTTTTTTTATAGACACATGCTTTATGTGTTGTCATTCCATTGGCAGATAGAGCTGGGAACAAAGAGCTGGGTTAGTTTGGTCTGGAGGAGAGCTGAGATGATTGTATTAAAAGCCGAACTGAATTCCACAAACAGGATCCTCACATACGTGCCTGGATTGTCTAGATTTTGCAGGATATAATACAGTCCTATATTGACTGCATCATCCACAGACCTGTTTGCTTGATAAGCAAACTGCAGGGGGTTTAGTAATGTCCTTCAGATAAGCCAACACCAGTCTTTCAAATGACCACAGAGGCACCAATATTACTGACTTATAACAAAACATGATTTTTTTATAGACGCATGCTTTATGTATTGTCATGTATGTATGTAATATGCATTATTATCATTGTTGCAAACAGTTGTGCTACTGTCCAGTACACCAGCACTGACCAGTACTATATTTCATATTTCAACATGTCTCACTGGATTTCAGACATTTCAGTCTGACAATATAGTCTGGGAAATGCTCAACTAGTAAAATGTGTAGCCTACAAATTAATGTAAAACAACAACAACAACAAAAAACTCTAAAACCTTCTGAGGGAAATTCAAGGCTTATTCCATGTGTCTGTCTTCTAAAAACTAGAAGAAGCTGATGAAATTGCTTTGTTTGCATTGAAAATAGGGGCATTTACAGGATCGCGTGGATGATTGAATAGTGGTGGGAGTGGCTACATTGAAGATAATTAGTTCAGACAGGAAAGAATGTGAGACTCATACTGGTTTCATACGGATTACGTAAAGAAAGAATATTTGTTTTTGAGGTGACTTAAAAGTAGAGATGTTAAGCTTTCTATAGACACGTTTCTCATGTATATGTGACAAGTATTTGCTGAGTTTCGGATAGTTTTTTAAAATGTATTTCAGAAAGAAATCCACAGAGATTTAGACATCAGACAGAGCACCTTGTATATGTTCTTTATTTTACAAAAGTGCAGCATTTAGCTATTGTCATGAGTGTACACAAAGTAAAGTACAGGGCTTGAATTTTGGTGTGGCATTGCGGTTATTGCACATAATTCTACTCATTCCCGCAGGTTCTGCACTTATAACAAGTGTTTTTAAGTCTTGTCAATTTAAACATTCAAGCGACTTACCTAAAAAACTTAAAGCACTATTAATTTCTTTTGTACCTTGCTGTTTTATTTATTTGTGCTATTGGTTGTCATTTATTTTTCTTACTTTATTACTGACTGTTTATTTGCCTTTTTTAGTTAAAAATAAATTAAATTCAGAGTTTGAAATCAAAGTTCCTTGCACTGTGTGTAAGCTATTGCACAACAAATTTAGCACATCTAGAGTTATGCACTTTTACATTTTTGTATCATCCTAACAATATAAATATGAATCAACACAATTATAAATTGTAAAACACAATTGCACTGAGTGACAAAACATTTAGGTAAGATGATTGTAATTTAAAAATATGCTTAACCCCTCCCCCTCAAATTACCCCCCATACGAGTCACCTAAGGGGGGAATCCCCTCTCCCCCCATTTTCCAAAATGAAATTCAGGTCCCGAAAGTAGACATTCTAAAGTTTCAAATGATGCATGATGTTTATCTGTATTTTGTCATACAGATGTCACAGCATTTTAAGTTCATTTTGGTCTAAACAGGAAAAATTAAATTGGTATCACCGACATGACCACCGACCCCTGTGGGTTAATGCACCTCTGACCCATCTCCCTCTGCCTTTCTTAATGTATCTTTCTATGTTTCTGTCTATCCATTTTCAAGTTTTAATGAACTATAGGTGAATTGGATTTGGATTCCTTGTATTCTTTGGATTTCTTTTGTGCATTGATACTATTTTCTTCTTTTAACAGAGATCCAGCCGTAGATGTCCCCTATGCAGTAAATCTATAGCTGAAATTAGACAGCATATTAAAAATAGGCACAAAATTTCAGACAAGTCTGACATTCGTCTGCTGGTTGCATTAGCCACAGGAAGGTAAGTTCTATTTTTCTGACATGTTGGTGTTTTAAAATATTTGTTTTAATTTTAGTATAATAACAGTGGGTATAGAAAAGAATTACCCCGTTTGAAATAATCACATTTTGTTCCTTTGCAGCCTGAAATGAAGACAGATTTTTGTATTATCCTGCTGTATTTACTCAGTGCAACTTAAAACAGCCAAGTGAAAGATGTAACACCAACATGTCAGAAAAAAAACAAAACAGAATGACTGATTTGGAAAAAGGATCACCCCCTTCTAAAAATGACTTGTAAACTCAATCAGGTGTAGCTAATCAATTTCTCAGTGGCACAAAAAAGCCATTTGACTTTCATCTGTCATCAGCTGTGGTCATTTTAATTCCTGGTGCATTTCAGTCCTTGGTAGTGCAACTGAAGCAAACAGTCAGCTATGGGTGGCAAGGCACTATCAAAAGATCTCCGGGGATAGTTGTGGACAGGCACAAGTCAGGAGATGGATACAAAAACATTCAAAGGCTTTATCAGTGCCTAGAAGCACAGTGATATCTATTATTAAGAAGTGGAAGGTATTTGGTACTACACAGTCCCTCCCTGGATCAGAACATCACTCCAGACTGGATAAAAAATCCAGGAGGAAACTGGTCAGAGAGGCTACCAAGAGGCCCTTAACAACTCTGAAGCATTTAACATGACAAAGAGTGGTCATTGTGTATATGTGACAACAATATCACAAATTCTCCACAAATGTTGCTTGTATGGGAGGGTTGCATGAAAAAAGCCACTCCTCAAGAAAGGCCACATGCAGTAATGACTGAGCTTTGCCAAAACGCTCCTTGAAGTTTCTGAGGCAATGTGGAAAAATCTTGCGGTGCAAATTGAACTGAACTTGAGCAGTTCTGCAAAGAAGAGTGGGCAAATATTGCATAGTCTAGATGTGCAGAGTTAGTAGAGACATATCCCAACAGACTTAAGGCTGTAATTAAAGCAAAAGGAGGTTAAAAAAATACTGACCCAAGGGGGTAAACCTTTTTCCAACTCAGTGATTCTGTTTTTTATTTATTTAATTTTTTTCTGACATGGGTTGGTGTTATATATTTCATTTGGATGTTTTAAGTTGCACTGAGTAAATACAGATGGATATAACAAAAACAGTGTCCGTCTTCATTTCAGGCTTCAAAGCAACAAAATGTGATTATGTTAAAGGGGGGTGATTCTTTTCTATACCCACTGTATATATTTAAATGCATATTTGTCAACTATCAATAATACTGATAAGATAATACTTAATACTACTATTAATAATTACAAGTGCCAAAGGGTCTGATGAGCTGCTGGGTTAATGGATGTTAATCATGTTGTCCACATTCAGACTGATTTGCTGAAATCAAAACTGGGACAATTCTTCGAATGTGTGTGAGAAACTGAGCACTCTCAAGGTGGGACTTTCAATCTAGAGTTTACTGTGTGTCAAATACGCTGTGCATCCATTGATATGATTTGGAATAATGTGCTATAAAGACGCTTGAGAAGCTCACTCTCTGTGTATATGACAAGTAAAAATATATCTGTGCTGAACATATTCTTAGTGTACAAATCAAACTGGTGAGTGAAATCTAACAATTTATTAGCCAATGGCTAATGATAACAGTATTTAATCACCTAGCATGAAAAATTAGTTGCATATGCAATTGATTTTCTCGCATTGTACAAGGCTGAATGTTAATGTGACGCATTGTGCCTCATTCATGTTATATAATCCAAACAGTTCTGCATCAATTTTTTTCTCATTTAATCTCTTTTTTTGTAGTCATGTGGAAATCCTTACTTTAAGTAAGGTATCATTTGTAATTTGTGGCCATGGGTTATAATTGTTAATGAACATGCACACCCCTCAATTATGAATGATTGGAATTCATTAATGTACACATTTAGCTAACAGATGTTGGGAATTTCCATTTTATATGTGAATTACTTCTTGACTCATATTTACGAAGTTGGATAACTGAAACCTGTAAATAAAGTATCAGGTTAAAGCTGTTATTATAATAATTTTTTTGTTTTTGATTATATTTCTAGATTTACTGCAAAGCTGCAGTGTCCCCTGAAGTGCACCCAGGCTGTACCCACTGGATTTGTCCGTCTGGATAAGCACTTTGTTGTGTGCCACCCCTAACGGTTTGTATATTTTCAGATCCAAGTTTTCAGTATTAAATCTTCAATTTTTAGTATGTATGTGAGCCATTATTAGGGGTTTAGTGCAAAGAGTTGAAACCCTAATGTATTTGTCCTGATTATTATTATTATTCTGCCATAAAACAGATTGTGCAGACCAAACAATAAGGCCTAGAGCAGGGGTATTCAGTTAAAGTTCCTAAATTAAGTTGTGATGATGCTTCGTTTCCTTGCCATAATGTGTTCTCTTGAAAAGTCTTTATTGTCGAATGTGTGTTGAATGTAAACTCTATTAGGAATTTAACCATTCAATGTGAATTTATCTGAGAATATTCTTAATTAAGGAAATCTATTCAGTGATTGGTCCATGCATATGTCGTCATCCAAAATCCCATTTGTGGCACAGCAAAGTGTCGTGAATCATCTCTAAGACTGACACTTAAGATTTAGTCCTACACTTCGCTTAAATTACGACTGAGATGATTGATAACTAACTTTTAATCGCAGCTTTGAGCCAAGAATTTTTTTCTTGACCAATTTGTTAGCAAAGGCTATTTATACAAACTCCGCCCACCAATGCCTGGCTGCGATAAACAGCACTGCAAAAGACACATGTAATTCATCAGAATCAGTGGCGCAGTAAGTAAGACGAGAGCTGTGTGCTGTTGATGCGAGCGATCCGAGTTCGATTCCGGCTTTTGTGACACTCGTGCAACTCCTTTTCCCATCACATACCAGATCAGAAAGGCATTTATTTTCAATAAAAATGTATGATAAAATGTATGATAATACTGTTTTATAATGTACTACAGTACTGAAGTATAAATATCTGCCACCTAACTACTATTTACACACTTGTTGCTAAAGAAAATGCTGCTATTTTGGTGTAAATAGAATTTATCATTATTTGCACTTAGTGTAATATATCACTTTTTCCAATTAGTGTAACTGCCAAAAATATCATAGTTCATTTAAAGACAACTCATTCAGTTCAGTGCAATAGCCTATGTAATGTTCTTCAATTATGAAATGAGTTCAATTGGCCAATATAGCATTGTTTACTTATATGAAGCCTTATTAACAAGCCTTTGTAAACAGAATGGTTAGCACATTTGTTTGTAAGGTAACAACCTTCACAGCTGTGCTAAATTAATGTTTGTGTTTGTCATGTGACAATTAAGCATACTACTCTGAAACATTTGATGCTTATTGCAGTGGTTCTCAAACCTGTCCTGGGGACCCCCAACCTCAGCTTATTTTGTATGTCTCCCTCATTTAACACACCTGATTCAACTCATCAGCTCATTAGTAGAGTCTGCAAGACTTGAAATGGGTGTGACCTATGAGAGAGACATACAAAATATGTGGTGGCTGGGGTCCCCAGGACAGATTTGAGAACCACTGGCTTATTATATACTGTTTCACACACTATTCTTTAAAAAATAGTAGGCAGTATGCACTGTGTACTGGGCAGTAAGCAGTAAGCAAGCATGCCATTTCGAACACAGCCACAGAGTCCAAACACTGAGTGAATGAGTAGCAGGTGCACCTCATTAAAACCCTGGTAAGTGTAAGTGGGTGAGTGATTATGAAGGATAGCCCACTGCACTCATGACAATGCCCACAATTACTATAATTACTTTATGTCCTAAAGTTAACAAAACAAAACAAAAAAAATCCTTTTTATAGAGGCACCAGAATAAGCATTGTGATACTGGTCTTCATTTATAAAATGAGTTGAAAAGGTCATATTTATTTAAATTATTTAAAATATACGGTGCTAATATACTGTAATATAATATTATATTAATATTGTTTTTCTATTAATTTGGATATTCAATGTGAAAATATATTACAAATTTAAATTAATTTATTTGCAGATGATTACAGTTTAGTGCATTGGTCTCAAACTCAATTCCTGGAGGGCCACAGCTCTGTACAGTTTAGCTCCAACCCTAATCAAAAACACCTAATCCACACTGAAAAATAAAACTTGTAAGATTTACTTGATAAAATCTTCGTAACAATTTGCACTAAGACATTTTAAGTAAATTTGACCGTTACTGCTCTGTACAATTGACCTGTTATTGTTGAATAAAATTACATAAAAAACAATAAGTGAGATTTACTTAATTTTTATTTGGCAAGTTTTTGCACACATATATTAAGTAAAATGTAAGTATTGAATTAAGTAAACTCTACTTAATTGACTAAGTTAGATAAAATTAGTAGAGGAAATAAGTAAATTTAACATGGCCAGTTAGAGTTTGATGAGTCATTTTTACTTAATTATTTTAATTTAGATCTGCAATACTTAAGTACATTTCACTCAGTCATGGCTTCTAAAATTTACTCAATCGATGTAGCACTGGAAAACAACCATGCTATTAAAGCATGTGATTCACTTACAATCATGTAAGTAAACAGCTTGTTATCCTTTTAAGATAACATGTCCACCCAATAGAATTATTACCCAAATGAACACAGAGACCTCAATACTTGGTACACCATACACAATGACGGTGACAATCAGTGGATAGTGTTAGCGAGTATAAATGGGTAATTTTGAGCAGAAAATCAAGTCCAGATGTCACAAAACAGTATGTTACTAAGCCTAACAACAAAAGCAACCATAAAACTGTGTAAATATAACTCAAAAACAGTGACAAATTTAACCATTTTAATTATTCATGCCCCAGTGCATGATGGGAAAAAACGGGATCATAACTCTATTTACTTAAAGAATCCTTGTAAACATAACAAACAATTCCAAGTAAAATATACTTATAAGTTAAAAATTTAATTTCTACAAGCTTAAATTGAGTACTAATATAGAATTTACTTAATTTTTTTTAAATTCTTGCCTGAACTAAATAATTTAATGTAGAAATTACATTTGTTTTTATGTAGTATTTACTAAACTAAAAAAAAAAAAAAAAAATTTATAAGTGCATCAGGATCACTGGAAACTTCCAAACATGTGTGTGTGCACTGGTTTAGTTAATTCTGTTTAATTAGCAATAAAGTAATTATTTCTCTTGATTACATACTCTAATTTGCTGATATTCAAATGGCAAACCACGGTCCATAAAATGCAGTTTCACTTTAACTAGAAACTGCATTTTACTGTCATACATAGCCTGTGACTCTGACCATTCAAACCAGGTATTTAATCAATGTTATAAGAGCATTTCAAAATTATATAATTGTTACAAATGGTAAAATTATTGGTAGATGGCAAGGAAAGACAACAAACTATGGAATTGCTAGTTAAATTGGCTTTCTGCTCATGATGAGGGTGTTTTGATTATTATATGCATTGTTTTGTAGTTTTTAGTAGATACTTATTTTAAGCAAAATATAAAAATGGTCCAGACTTCAGGAGGAAAACACTGAGCTCCATAGAAACTGTTTTTTATTTTTCTTTCACGTGGCCTTTTGGTTTACATATCTAAATGTAAATATCATAACAGCTTGATAAAACATCTGATCTTTTCAATATTCATATATAATTGGGAGAAAAATTCTCAGGAAAAAAAAAATACATATATACTGTATATATATGTGTGTGTGTGTGTGTGTGTGTGTGTGTATATATATTTATTTATTTAATTTTATAAAAATAAATTGTGTCATATCTTTCATCACAAAATTAAAATAACTGATGCAAATATTGTCTCCACTCTGCCTAGGATGTTTCCAAACATTTGGAGAGCAATTCATATTTTTTTATATAATACAGATGAACAGTGACTAACACAATTGCACATTTAACAATAATGGCTTTTTCTTCTTTCTTTCTTTTTTTATTTTAGAAAAAGTAACGGTCTGCGCTATTAAAAAAAAACTAAAAAAAGAGGTTCTGAGAAACAAGAGGAACTGAAAAAGAGGCAGCTTAGCCAACCCAACATTCTCTGTCCCTATCTTGATAGTGATGATGATAGTGGACAGAGTGAGGGTTGGCAAGGTTGTCCACGCTGCAAAGAATTAAAAGGAATTAAAAAAAAAAAAATAAAATAAACAATTAAAGCGCAAATTAAAACACCAGCACACCAGCCGGAAAGACGTACAAACGGAAAGTGCACCCGTGTACGGTATGTGTAAATCATTATGCATTATCTTATCTTGCTTTACATTATTTACCTCACCTTAACTTACCTTGCTGTTCTCATACTGTTTTTACAGAAAAAGTTCTTGAGGTGTGGTATCAGTACATGGCTTCTGAAAAAAGAAAACAGAGGGAAAACAGCAGACAGACGGTTTCTCACGTGCACAATTGTCTCACATTTATTGCTGCACCTAACACAACAACAATGGACCTAAAATGTCTTTGGAACTACCAAAGAATTAAAGAGTATGTATACCTAGTATGTACACTTAGTTTACTACCCTTAATGTAAATGAAGTTGCTCCTGTTGTAACAGCTGTGGTCTATATGTTTATTAAGTTCTGACACCCCTTTGTCTGAGATGGTTCATTTATCTATCTATCTATCTATCTAATCTAATCTATCTATCTATCTATCTATCTATCTATCTATCTATCTATCTATCTAATCTATCTATCTATCTATCTATCTATCTATCTATCTATCTATCTATCTATCTATCTAATCTATCTATCTATCTATCTATCTGTCTATCTAATCTATCTATCTATCTATCTATCTATCTATCTATCTGTCTATCTATCTGTCTATCTATCTATCTATCTATCTGTCTGTCTGTCTGTCTATTAAACCATCTATTGTAAGAAAAAGTGATGAGGATGTCTAAGATCTCGATGAAGATGTTTAATGCAGCATAGCAGTGACAAAGTACATGTAGTACCTTGGGTTCAACGGAGTTGGAAATGAACCCCCGAACATCCTAAGCTCAAACATTTTATACACTTAGAGTTTACTACCCTTAATGTAAAATGAAGTTGCTCCTGTTGTTACAGCAGTGGTCTATATGTTAATTAAGTTCTGACACCCCTTTTTCTGAGATGATTCATCTATCTGTCTGTCTGTCCATCCATCTGTTTGTTTGTCTGTCTATTAATCTGTCTATCTAGCTATCTATGTATCTGTCTGTCTGCCTGCCTGCCTGCCTGCCTACCTACCTATCTATTTATCTATCTATACAACGAGTACTGCAAATATAGTCCCTTCATTTATAATAACAAGCAATAGTCCTGAAATATTATATTGTAATACAATGGCACTTTAAAATAAAATTAGTATTTTAAAATTATTATAAACTTATGATATTTTTATCTTAATTTCTTAATTTGCAAGAGCTATCTATCTACCTGTCTGTCTGTCTGTTTTCTTACTATCTATGTATATCTGTCTGTATGTCTATCTTAAAATGCATGGTCTTGAAACCTTCAAACTAGGAGTATACAGTGAGGCCAATATGCAAAAATCAAACAAACAGTAGAACAAATATAAGAAATAAAAAATTGTGCATAACTTTTTTCATTTTTCATCTAAAAACAAAAGCATTCAAGTAAGAAAAATAAACAATCAAATGTAAAATTCACTTTAGTGTGTTTATTACAAATAAATGATTAAATCTATAAAAGCAGTTCAATCAAGAGCAGTGAGTGATTCCCTCTCTTATCAATTTATTAACATTAATGCGACAGATGGCCTATATTAAGACCTAATATAATGTGCGAACTGAGAACAAAGAAAAATTGTGCACATTGACTTGTACCTGGACATTGAAGAGGGATCAAACATCTTTTTAGTTGTGTCTCGGTCTACATTACATTCACACTTTCAGTTTTAGGATGCCAAACAATTATTACAATAATATAATAATACAAATGTATTTAATTATTCCTATGACAGTAATAGCCATATATTTTAAAACAAAATGCACTGTAAAATACATTTCACATATTTGATTAGTATACTATTTTAGGCAGAATCTAAAACAATCAATAGACACCAGTAAGACAGAATGAAGACTCAAAACCAAAGAATTGTCTTTGTCTTATTCAATTTTTGCAAGAATGGTCAGTTCACACACAGAGAGTTTCTTAGTGTAAAGGACAGTAAGTTGTTATTCTTCCAGATTTTCATACAGAAGATACCGTGCTCCGAAAGATCTTGCTTAGTAAACACGTCATATGCTGATTAGTTATAGACTACACCCTGTTCTAGAAATGTATGAGGCCCCATCATCTTATACACTGATGTCAACAGATGTAAAATAACAGAATAGTTGACATTACACAGAGCCACCAGTCACGCACATAGGATAAGAAGGAACATAGAGTCCACCCCCCAAAAAAACTGTTATAAGGATGTGTACGGTGAGAGAAACTGTGGTTCTGGTGTTTCCAGAGGCTGAAATATGCTTTCCTGGCTTCCCTGGCTTTTCTTCCAGAAGGTTGATCTTGGGTGCCAACTATTGAAACAAGATCAGAAACAATTGATTTTTTGATTACAAGCACAATTTTTTTTTGTTGATAACCCCGGTTTATGATTATTGTTCAGTTGCCACTTGCACTGTTATAATCCTTTTGCAAATTACTCTCTTTTCTTTTCACAGGTGGGTGGAGAGTCTATCGGTTTTCGCGGTGACCACCCAGTTTATCTGGGTATCAAGTGTCATCAGTTTTTTAAAATTTCTCAAAAAAGCAAGCCTGAAAGAAGGGACAGCATCTCAAAAAGTAATTATCAGCGGAATATTCCGTTTTAGGGTGCTGATAAAGAAACTCTCAAAAGAGTTGACACCCCACAGAATGAAGATCAGAGCCTCAAAATCTGGTATGTTACACTTTTTTTATATTATACATATTTATTTAGTATTTTCTGCTGCATTCATTTCTTAATATGAGCTTATCAAATTAGCTCAGGTTTTTAGTTGACGATAGCTATTAGGGCTGCACGATTAATTGCATGTGATGTGTGTCTCGTAAATTAGTAGTAAATGTCCACTACCTGCTTTCAAATGGAGCAGCATTTACTACACAGAGCCGTTTTTCACTGACAAGTTATGCAATATTGCACTCATAGTTGCAGATGAATCGAATTAGATTACGAACATGATATTGCGTAGCTTGTCAGCGAACTAGTAAATGCGTAGTAAATGCCGCTCCATTTGAAAGCAGGTGATGGACATTTACTACTAATCACAGAACCGGCTTTACTGATGAGATATGATGACAATCACATGCGATTAATTGTGCAGCCTTAATAGACATACAATTTTTTTTTAAGCAATAGGGCACAGTTTGGGGAAATAATATTCACTGATACCGATATTGACATTGAGTAATGCACCCAGTATTACACATGTGGTACTCATACTGGTTCTCTTTAACCCTTTAAGACCTGCCATAGAACAGTTCCGCCAGAGCAAATCTTAGTATTTTTACATGCTGTGTTGTCATTCTTTTGAATATTTTCATATGCCACATATCAATACAATCCTTACATCCCCAATTTGAAGGCTATGTATGTAAGAAATCCATAGTAACTAGATAAATAGCTCAAAAGTGCAATAAACACACGCAAAAATAAAAAATGTTTTTTTTTTTTACATATTTTTAATAAATACAGAAATATGACTAATGTCAACCTCAAATTTGTCATTGTAAAAAACTTGCATAAAACACTTTAGAACTACACAAAATTGATTTGAACTGTTTACATAAATTAGTTTTTGAGATACACTCATTTTTATAAACAGTGCGCTGTGAAGCCAAACAGTAACATTTTGTTTTTGAGAGCAATGTTGATTGAACTGAATGAGACCATGTCAGATATTCAGTTGACATTTTGTCAATGAAATGGTGAAGCACAGTCATGTACCACTTCCTGCTTTTTTTCGATGAGGAAGAGTAGCCAATCAACTGGTCTGAAAGGTCAACTCCCCCCATGAAGCGATTGTAATCTTTGACAGCCGTAGGAACTGGAACATCCACGTTCTTGTACCCACTGCTGGATTTGCAGACTCTTTTCACAGTGTCCCCCAAGTATGCAGTGTGTAGAGTAGTGCACACACTCACCTCTCGTGTGTCCATCCATTTTGTGAAAAGGAGTGATCCCTGTCTGATCCACCTTATTGACCCCCGTGGAGATTTCCTTGTCAGCGCATTCACTTTGGTTTTTGGGACACCAATTCTTGTGTCCCTGATGGTTCCACAGGCTCCAAACCCCAGGTTATAAAGGTGCTGGAAAAGTACTGGACTGGTATAAAAATTATCACAGTAAATGTGATATCCAGATCCCAAGAACTCCTTTCTGACAAGTGACATCACAGCATCGAATGAAAGTCCCTTCCCACTTACGACACTGGACTTCCCTGTGTAAATGTTGAAATCTACTGTGTAGCCATTACTGTCACACAACACAAACAGTTTTATTCCCCACTTTGCTGGCTTGTTTTTTATGTACTGCTTCAGGCTGATTCTGGCTTTGGTGGCTACCATTCGCTCATCCACAGAAAGGTTTTTGTCAGGGTGGTAAACAGCTTTGCAGGCTACACGTAAACTGTCATATAGAGGCCGTATTCTATGCAGACAGTCATACTCATCGGTGCCTTTTTTCCTGTCATTGGCAGCATCTTCTGCAGGGTCACTCAAGTGCATGTTCCATGTGATGCTGAGGAACCGGTCTCTGGACATGACATTTTGAGGGTAAGGAACATGGAAGATGGATTTGACACGCCAGTAATCTCTGAGCTTTGGAAGCTTTAGAATGCCCATGTAGAGTGTGAGGCCAATGTATTTGCACATTTCTTCTTCTGTGACTTCAGTCCACTTGAACTTTTTCCCTGCAGCAGTATTCCTTGCTGCTTTTTTATTAGTGTTGGAACACAGTGTTTTGATAGCGGACTTGTCAAAATACATTTTGAAAAGCTCAATGGGTGTTGGGTTGTCCACAGAAGTTGACAGAAGGTGGCTGCACACCTGGCTTTCTTTTGGGCAGGAAAGGATGGGTGGATTGAGGTAAATGGTCAGGGTCCTTTTCTGTTTTCCACCCACCAGAATGATTAGGCGCTGTCTCTAATGTACAACCCTTGACACGGGACCTTTGGCTCCGACTTCTGTAGGCTCTGATGTTAGCCCTCCGACCATAACCTCTTCCTCTACAAACCCGCACAGATGGCTCTGAGGAGCAGGATGCCTCTCTAACATCTTCAACATTACAACAAAGAAGGTAAGTAAAACGGTAAGTAAGTAGATGTTTTTGGCATAAGAGCAATACAGAAATGACAAGGGTAAATACTGTCATGTACTCACATTCGTTCTATGTTTGTTTTGTTTATTCTCCAAATAAAAAGCAAAGCATATTTCATTAATATATACTTACGTGTCCTTCGATGTATCTACTCCTTCAAGAAAGTCAGCTTCGTCCCCTCTAGGACCTCTCCCTCTACAAACACGCACCGATGGATCTGAGGAGCAGGATGCCTCTCTAACATCTTCAACACTACAACAAAGAAGGTAAGTAAAATGGTAAGTTAGTTAGTTAGTTGTTTTTGGCACAAAATCAATATAAAAAAAGGTCAAGAGTAAATCCAATGTCATGCACTCACATTCATTCTGTGTTTTGTTTGTTTGCTTTTTTATTCTCTAACTCAAAAGCTAAGCATATCTCATGAATACATAAGTTAGACGTTTTGGCACAAAAGCAATACAGAAATGACAAGAGTAAACGCTGTGTCATGCATTCACATTCATTCTGTTTATTCTCAACTAAAAAGCAAAGCATATCTCATGAATATGTACTTGCATGTCCTGGAATGGATCTATTCCTTCAAAAAAGTCAACTTCGTCCCCACTAGAAACAGAGTCAGGAGCAGTCAGAGAGTTCCTCTTCGTCGGACGCGAGCAGTAGTTCCAAAACCTCCGCGTCTGTGTACTTCTGTTTTCTATGTTGTTGTGCAGGTGTAACTTTGTGCCTGTAACGATTGTGATTGTGTGAATGTGCTTGCATTTGTAACTGTGCATATGTGTGTGCATGTGAAATAATAAATAATGAAGCAACCGATTGCAACTATAAAAAGAGACAATGAGTAGAACGCAATAGAATGGCATATACAGCAAAACGAAGTCAAATGTCGCGCCTTGTGACGGCATCACACACGTCAGACCTTGGGGTCATAGTGCACAGAACGTGATTACGTAAATGAGTCATAGGAAAACGTAACTAAGTATCAGCCATAGACATATAAATACCTAGACGCCTCATTGGCTGCTTTGAGCCGTTGCTGCGATATGTCAACGCGTCCGCCATGTTTGTGAGGGCAAGACTGCCTTAAAAACAAATGGAGGTAAACGGGGGAGCTGAGTTTTTTTCGGGATAAAATCATGATAACGTTTACATTTATCAACCGATTTCAGTGGTTTGTGATCTACATGGAGTTAAAAATAACTATAATAATAGGTATTTATTATGTCTATGCTTATGAACAGCAATGATGCAGTGTTTCCTTCCTGTAAACAAAGCAGCGCTGCACTTATGAACTTTAATATGCATTATACAGAGGCAAGATGAAAAGAAAAAATACCATCTAAACTTTTCTAAAGACAGTAAGTTCCCCTCAGACATACATTCATATAAACTCCTACCTCTAATTGTATGGAGATTTGTTTGGCATCTTAACCGATTTGAATCATCACATATTTGAATCGATTTTCAACCAGCTTGCAGTTAATCGTTACATCCCTAGTTGTTAGGGTACTTTATTACATTTGGTCCTTGCTTTATTAAGGCCCAATCCCATTTCTACCCCTTAGCCCTTCCTCTTTCAAGGAAAAAGAGACACCTCTACTCCTTCATGTGAACACGCCACACGGAGGGGTAGGGGTGTCTCGATTCTCTTTTGGTTGGAGGGGTAGGGATAAGGGGAAAGGCCAGATAGCCCTTCAAACGAAGATTTTTCGGGATCACACTTCAAAACGAAGGGGTATGAATTATCAGCATAAACAGGCTATAGCGCCAACATGGCTGCCTGAGCGAACAAAAAGACTGATAAATGTAAGCATTATTGGCATTAATAAAGATTTTAATGACAAATGTAATCATTTATTTTATGTTACATTCAATCGTGAGTTCATATTTACGGTCATGTTATTCAGAGAAATGTTTGCAAAACATCGCTAAAGTTTGCTAACGTTATATCATTACTGACTGCACGATATTGCCACAACATATTTTCATGTCTGATCTGACACTCTGTCTCAAGGGACAATAGGAACGTGTCTCAAACTCTATCTCTGCATGTGCAATGAGTTTAGGTTGATTATAACATTCATCTGGGAACACAATGTGCACTATTTTATCAGATATGTATGAAAAATCATTTGTAAACCTATGCCGACACAGGAGAATATGTCGGTATGTTTCCAAATGTGCTAACTGTTCATCTTGATTTCAAAACAAAAATGTAAAACCTCTGCGATGCCACTCTCTTCTGGCATTTGCAATTGTAATGTACATTAGTTATGTTCTAAATACTTTGTATTTATTAAAAAAAAAGTTTGTAAAAATTTGTTATTCCAATATTCCAGAGAATATTATTCAGCGAATTAACATTATACAGTGAATTATTCTTGACTCAATTAAACACCTTATAAACCTACTAAAACTAGTTTCAAATTAAGTTATGACTCCTGCTTATTGTTAATATTATTGCTGTTGCTGCTGATGCTTTTTATAAGTAAAATGTATTTTTTTATTGTTGTAACATGAAGATTAAATTTAACATGAAAGACTGAAAATTTGACACTTAAAAAAAAAAAAGAAAAACCAAAGTGAAGTACTTTATAACAGTAAATAAATATCGGTTCTGCATATCAGTTATAGGGCACACAAACAGGCAAATAATCTATAACAACGTGCGTCATAGAACTGTGTCTCCGAGACACTTCAAGAAAGCTACCTGCAAAGCTCCTGAGAAACGCTGCACCGAGGACAAAAGCTGCTTTAAACACAAAGGCTGCTCACAACAAATGGTGATTTCATTTAGTTAATAGAAGATAATTGATAAAGAAAATCTATTTATGACGGCATCCTCATTTTACAGCATTTTTACACAAGGGCCTAAAACTTTTAACAGTACTGTAGCTTTGCAGGAAGGCTTCTTGAAGCATCTTGGAGATGTTGCCACAGTTCTTCTGGATTTAGTCTGTCTCAGTTTCTTCATGTCATTCCAGACAGATTTAGAAATGTAAAGTGGCATTTCCTACTGACACACTACAGCAAAAGATAATAATAACTGATTTTAAACCATTTTTAGCTGGTGAAAATACTAGTGGCCTAAGACTACATTGTTACCAAAACACTAACCTTTACCCTACATGTGAATTGTTTTTATTCTTTACCAGATTATTGACTGGCAGATCCAGGAGGAAGAGCTCGAGATAATTGGGGTGTCAGAAAAAAATGCCAAGCTCATCCTTCTCGACAGTAGTCTGGACGAGCTCATTTCCATGCATGTCGACCCTGACGACTTGGTAAACCAACTACCACTGAAACTGAAAGTTCGGCATTTACAAAGACGTGCCTAACATAAAATGCCTGGATTCACCTAAAAGTGAAGAATTGCTGAATCTACATTAGGATGGGGCATCCCTAGATCCCGCTCAGAGCAGGGAATCACTAGATGGAGGCATGGAATCCCTCGATCAAATCGACTAATGCTGATTACACTTTGGAAGAAAGACATTGGTTAAGTTTTTTTGTTTTTTACTGTTTTCTCTTTTTTTTTTTTTTTTCTGTAATTTAATCTAAACTTAACTTGAATAAATTAACTAAATAAATTCAACCTTCTTATATTTCTGTAAGTAATGTTCAAACTAATATTGTGTAATGTTCAATAATTTTGTTTATAGTTTAAATGTTTAATTTCTTATTTGTTCTTCTTAGTAACACTTTAATAATTTGCTTGATTGTAGATGGTTTATTTGTGTAATTCCTAGTTCTGAATGATAAATTCTTAATTGCATTGCACAATTACTAAGTCTGATCATTTCATACCTCCCCACCACACATACATTTATAGATAAACCCTTAACGCTGTAGAAACCTGAAGTATTAAGAGTTAAAGTATTAAAGCTAACAGACAGGCCAAAAATAACAATGAATGCAGAGGTTGATTTACCTCGGAAGTTGGATGTCGAGGTTGGGAATAACATCACAACCAAGTGGGCCGCGTTCCACTGGAGAAGTCAGAAAAATAGGTATGTGTTCGACTTGAAGCAGCGCCGTGCAGACCGATCGGTGTTTGTAGGGGTACTCAAGTTCAGAGGCCAAGCAGGCCGCATTTAAACTACATCAAATGTGAAGGCCACAAATTAAAATTTGCATCATCAGACTTTAAGACAATATTTGCAGATTTACTGATTTAGATTTTTTTAAGAGTAAAAAGCTAGAACAAAAAATTGGATTAAAAGTTTGTTTTGCTATATTGATGCAAAAAAATACATTCATACTCATAGTGTTGAACAAACTCAAAATGCTAAAACTCAAAACATTCTTGAGCAAATATAGTTAACAAATTTCTTTAGAAAGACATATTTTTCATATTTTTATTAATTATATTTAAAATAGATATCACTGTTCTCCCATCATGATTCTGAAAAAACAGACAACTAAACAAAATAACATGTAATTTCCTAGAGTTTCTATTAAAAATGGCTGCAGTCTATTTATAAAATTCAATATTCAACGAATTGATAAAAAAAAAGTTAAAACAACTGATTCATAAGTCATAATTTCATGACTTGCTCATAAAGACTTCACTTGTTTCATTCCTGAATGAATCTGTTTTTTGAATGAATCTCAGTTTTAAGTCACTTGTCTCCACCTGCCGGCATTAGATTGAAATTTATACAATCTTTATTTGAAGCATCGTCACTTTCAAAAAGGTGTATTCTATTTTGATCGCTTCTGTAGTGTTTATATCCGACCTATAACCTTTTATTCCAGTACCTCTGTGATTATTTGAATGCCTGTAACACAGAAATAATGATACAAAAGACTTTGTAAAGATGTTTCATATACGTAAACTGCTCTCTCTGGATAAGCGGCAGCGCGAGTGCAGATTTGAATGTCACAGTGTGATTAATGCTTTAATAGACATATGAATCCTGTCATTTATTAACCAGATTGCATGGGTGATTGAATCTGTTCGCGATCTGGCTATTTATTTAAATATCCAACAGTATACGACAGTAAACTTACGACGCAACAATATATCCCTTATGAAAATTAACCATGTTTTTTTTGTAGTAACCATGGTTTAACTGGTTTTTGTAATAAAACCATAGTAACTACATAATAAAACATGGTTTAACTATGGTTTTAGTAGTAAAACCATAGTAACTACAAAATGAACCATGGTTTTTGTAGTAAAACCATAGTAACTACGAAATTATTCATGGTTTTACTGCAGTAACCATGACTTATCTATAGTTTTTGTAGAAAACCATAGTAATTGCAAAATGAACTATGGTTTCTGAAAAATGTTTCTTCAAAGATGTTTTTGTGTGTGTGTGTGTGGGGGGGATATGATTTGATTGATATGATTTATCAGATTTAATTTATCTGATCAAAAGACACTTCAAATGTTCAAATGTAAAATGTTTTATTAAAACGAATACACATAATATATACAAAATATATACAGGAAAGAAATTATTTATTGAGGATACAGGACAATATGAAAGACCATGTAATATAATATATATATATACAGGAAATAAATTGAGGAGGATACAGTCTTGAGGAGGATACATGACAATATGAAAAAGTGGGCCCATGTAATATATACAAAATATATACAAGAATAATATTGTTTATTGAGGAGGTGGACTTTGGCCTTTATTTTGCTGGAGCTGTTCTGCCAACCAGTCATCTAAAGACTTTCCATCTGAGGCACGTGAGCAAAATGTGGCATTACCATATCGGCTATGACCAAACTCTTTTGTTTTGGGCTGCCCACATTTGCTGCACATGTTAAAGGTAACCCTTCGCACATATTTCCTCTTATGGACTCCGCTTTCCTCCTCCTGAGCGCGCCGGCGCCTGTTCCTCTGGGTGTAACGGGACACAGGAGCATCGGACGCAGGAGCAGGCGGAGCAGCAGAAGAGGGAATCATCATTGACACACTCATGTCCGGGTTAAGGACTAGTGTGCCTAACAATGACCCAGGTGCTGAAATGGGCTGCACGACTCCTGGTGCTGTGGGGGCAGGTGCAATGGGGCACTGAGTGGTGGCAGCAGCGGGCCGTCGACCTGGTCGCAGAATTGGAGCCTGTCCTTCTCGATTTGGCAGAAGGATAAATGGATGTTTTGGGCCTGATGTCGATGGCGCTTCATCCAAATTTTCCCTCGGCGGAGGAAGCTGAGTATCGGCCACAGCAATTGGGTCAGGTGGAGTCAGTCCCTGAGCGAGGACACTCATTTCCTGATCCTTCTGCCGCCGCTGAAACCTGAAAATAAACGACTTGTATTATATACATATTTAGAAGTATTCAGTTCATTTGAAGCAAATAATGTGCCTTGCTCACCACTGAATGAGTGTCTTCTGGTTTAGCTCAAACAGCTGGATCATGGTTTCATCCATCAGCCTGCGACTGTTAAGCACCAGCTCTCGGATGTGGTGGTAATCCGAGAGGATTTTAGACCACCTGGGGGTGCAAACTCCAGCCTTCTTGGTCGGCGACTTGTGTAAAGCACAAAGCTGGATACAAATGGCCTCAACCAAGCGGCTGGTGTTGGGCCACTGCGCTGGACCCCCAGGATGTCCAATCAGACACCGTTTCACACTCTCCACACCCGGTGTGACTCCGGACCGCTTCGGTGCTTTAAAGCGCCCGTGTGTGAGCTGAGGCTGATGTCGAGGCTGATAGTTGACCCGCTGTTTGTCAGTATCAGGAAGAGCTGTCCACAGCTGGATGGCCTCTGTCACCTGCAGGTCAGTGAGGTAAGGAGCCTCACGGAGACCCACCAGGTAACCAGCCAGATCCTGGACCTTGTCCCACCCAGCGATGCCATCGGGTCCAATGACTGCTCCCTAGTAAATGCAGATTAATGTTAATATGTGGAATAAATAAGATTGGAATTAAATAAAGCCCTTAAAGTGTCTTACCTGAGCCTCGTCGGAGAGACTGCTTCCAGGCTGTGACAGCACTGAAGGGGCAAGATGCTGTCCTTCTCCACCAGATGATGTGGACGGCTCAGCCGGTGACGCTGGGGACTGAGGCAGAGGCAAAGATGAGGGGCGGATTTCATCCTCGTCCAGCACTGGAACTGTGATGTCCTCCATGATCTCTTCCTCAAACCCCTCATCTTGCAGGTCCTGGTCATCAACTTCCGCCACCAGCCGGTCTTCCTCCTCTGGGTTCTGGAGCACTGGAGTCAGTGTTTTGCCAGTCTGGCTGTAAAGGTACTCCATTCTCAGCAATTCACCTGCAAGAATAAAATGGGAAAAAAGAAAGTGTTCTTAATATTTTGTCTAGTACATTTAATCCCACCAACGTGAAACAGGTTTTCACTTATAAAGCTCAAAAAACCTTACTGACTGATGTTTTAGTGCATTTCCGGCAAATATGGAAATAATAACTAACCCTAAACCTACCAGTCTGCTCTGAGAGTTAGTTGCAAATGAATGAGAATTAGTTTACATGTAGTTACTTATAGTTAGTAGAATGTCTAAAGTGGACTATCAAAATAAAGTGTAACCATTTATATGCATAATAGTCACCCTAGAATGTGATGAAACAGAGTTTAACCCTCTGGGGTCTGAGGTGATTTTGGGGCCCTTGAGAGGTTTTGACATGTCCTGATATTTGTGCTTATTTCAGCTACTTATAACATACTAATGACCAACATGTATTTGTTTTTGTATTCAGCACAAACTTTGCTACAATATTATGTGACCAAGATGGATGCACATGTTCGTATTTTTTTAGAAAAAAAATATTATGCGTGGTTAGTACGTTTTGGGAAAAAAATGTAGCTGAAATAAGGCCATAAAACCCTCACTAAATAGTCCTGAATAAGACTTTTGTGTAATCAGTCTTGTCGGCTAGAATATTTCACAATTAAGTGAGAATCATTCTGCTTACTCATTTACAGAAAACAATACATTGATTATAAATTTTTTAGACATGTTTTGTGATTGAAAGCCTGTATGCGAGGGAGTGGTAATGTCCTTGAATATTAAGTGATTCTCACCTGAGACACAAAGGGCCCTCCCCTAAAGCTGCTAATGGCCCATCAGTGTGACAGTGACTTTGAGGCAGGTGAGAGAGAATGTGAGGAGATTGAACAAATGTTTTTTTTAAATTATTTGTATTTTATTTACAACACCGTATAATCAAAACATACATAATGAAGGTCAATGACACATTATTGTGCACACTGATCTAACCACAGAGATGTGAACAGACTTTGAGTCATTCCTGCAACAGATTCTGTTCAACAAGTGACAAGTAAATCATGCCTGATATTTACGTGTGTTATTTGAGTGTTTCTGCTACTTTCCATGGATTCAAGAAGAAAAAAACAACATAATCAGTGGTCAAGGAGCTTGTTTTACCATATAATATCAGTGTAGTTGGACATCTGATTCTGAGTTTGAAGAAAGTCATCAGGATTCATCATCTGTGGTGCAGGTATCTGATTCAATAAAATACAAACAACCAAAACATTTGTGAGCATGTTAATATCAGGAGCATCTTTTTATATATATGTTTTATAGACTCACGCATGCTTTGTACTATCGTAAACAAAAAAAATACATTTTATATCTGAGAAACTAATTATTATTGTTTAGAAAAAACTATGATTTTGTAGTCATATAGCCTAGTATGTATGGCTTTGTACTACAAAAGATGTACTTTGTACTATAAAAAAGGATATTTTATATCTGAGAAACTAATTATTATCGTTTAGCACGCTATTCAATCCATTTGTGAACATTAAACATTTTTCTAAACATTGTAGCATTCATCGTGTTGTCGTTTGGGAAAAAAATAAACGTGTTCAAGTTTGAGTCACAATAACACGTTAACTAATGCAAAAAAGAAACATTACTTACTCATCAGATCGCTCTTCTCTTCTGGATGAACTCTTGCTCTTATTTGGAGGCAAATCCAGATTTTATTCAGCGTGTCTTCTTCCAGAAACGAACAGTAATGTTAGCGCGAGGAAGGATCAGCCTTTGTTTGTTTTTGGGCGTCTCCACGAGCACGTGGCTCACGTGGCTATTTACATATGAACGCGAGGGGGCGGGATCGCATTAGAAATAATGAGTTAGACGGGACAGACTAGACATCGTGTTGGTTTCATACGGATTACTTCATCACAGAATGTTTGTTTTCGATAAGACTTACTTCATTTCAAAGTAGACACTTCCAGCTTCCTATAGATATAACTCCCATGTCCGTGTGTTGAGTTTTCGCTGAGTTACACTTCATTTTAGTGACGTATTTTGAAGAGCAGCTCGCGGAGATGGAGAAGACAAAGAGCGCATCCTGTTTGTTTTCTTTTTTTTTTCCAAAACCACAAAGTTTTGTTGTATTCGTGAGTGTACACAAAAAAAATAGACACTTCAAAGTTTCAATTGATGTATAACACTTATCTGTACGACCAAAATCGACGAAGTATTTTTAATGTCTTTTGCACTGGTCTTAAAAAAAACGAGTTGGTATCGCCGGCGATACAGCCGTCCCCTTATTAACAGCAGGAAAGCTAATTGTATTCGCAGGTGAACATAAAATATGATACATACAAGTGGTGAACCAGTTAATGTAATGCATATGTCTGAATGGTCTGAATAACAATAAAATGCGACATGAATGATACTGTATGAAGCGATGTTTGTTTACATCAAGTTGCGCCTCTCATTATGAAAACAATGTTTGGGATACCACGATCAAAACTTAGCATATAAACAGTTTGATGTTGAATATTCATCCAAATGATGGTGAAAACCAAATTATTTGTGTGTTAAAATAACATTTGTGTGTTCAAAATGTAAAGAAATGCTTATATTACTATAATGGCCATCAGAGCAATCCAACCCCGTGATGTCACACGCTGTGGCACTGCAAGATGGCGGCACCCTTGCTCCAAAAGCTATAACAAAACAACCTTTTTTCTTTAAAATGGTTACATTAATCATGTTTGTTATATATTTTTTAATCAAAGTGGAAATCACTTTACTAAATAATGTAAACTTAACTGACTGCTTCACTTCCACTTTAAATGAAATCAAAGAGCTAAAGAAAGATTTACAATATTAGTGCCAATTCAGTATGAAAACAGAGAGAGAGCTGACCGAGTGGAAAGGTAATGAAATCTAATTATATCAGCAATTATTCTTAATGCTTAACATCAGCTCTCAGTGTTTTTTTTTTTTGTGTGTGTGTGTGTGTGTGTGTGTGTGAAGTGGGTTCAAACGCCAGCAGAAGGCAGTGTAAAGAAATAGTCTTTAAAGAGTCATGAAACCCCCTGTTTCAGCACTGGTTAGTTCTCACCACAGTTTTAAAAAATGCTAAAAACGTGGGCGTGGTGCGCTGCTGTCATGATCCGGCCCACTCATCAGCCACACGAGGTCGCTCTCGCAGCACATGGACACTGCACTACACCCCGAATTACATTCCCCAGCCGGCACTGCATTTGCTAATCTCACAGTCACACCTGCACCACATTTACGGACCTGAATATAAACCACTCGCACCGTCTATTCCGGGCGAAGTCTTGATTTGCTAAATCTATCTTTTCCGAGCGTTTTTCCCTGTTTACCCTGTCTAGTTTCCATTTGGCTTCCCTGACCTTGGACGGTTTATCTGGTTTATGACCGTTTTCTGCCTCCCCCGACCTCAGCCTGGATATCGTTTCTGCCTAGCCCTAAGTATTGACTCTGTTGTTGTTTACCTGTGTTTAATAAAACCTGCAAATGGATCCGCACGCCTGTCTTGTACGTTACACAGGGGTGCAAACTCGTCAGGAGTGAAAAAGGTGACAAACTAACCCCCCCCCATATATACAGGTGCTGGTCATATAATTAGAATAATAAAATCCGAAATCTTGAGAGATTTAATGTATTTTATTTCAGTTGATTTCATCAAAGGCTGTGTCTGAAGTCAGTTGTAGTTCTTGTGTTTCTCTTTTCTTCAGTGATTCTACTTGTTAACAGCAGGTGTTCATCACTAATGCTCAATCAGCACTTAATTAATCACATAATTATCCCATTAACTTTAAAACTGCTTCAGTGTTACTTTAACACTCTTTTAGAGTGGGACCATATATGCTCCGAGCAGTGTTAATTTAACACTCAGGATTTTGGATTTTACTGTATATACATAAAATTTGTATCAATGAAGTTTAAATTTCAACTGACTGAAGTCCACTGAGAACTTGTATATACTTTCAGACATCTAATACTTTTTATATTACCGAAGGTTTGTGTGACTTTCCATTAACTATGCTTTTCAGACTATCCAAAAGACGAAGGAAGTCAAAGAGGACATTGAGGCTATAAAGAAGTCCATGCAAAGGTCTGATGAGGAACTGTAACAGTGGGTTACTGATGTGAGACAGTGGGCAGTTGACAGTAAATATGAACTTGATGCTGCCTCCTATCGATAGAAAATTATCAATTTAAAAATGATTGAATATGTTACTTTTCCTTGCTGGATTGTGTTTTAACACTTGACTCCTTAAGTGACATTGAGTGACCACATCAAACAATAATAAAACAATTAGCATGTTTGGGAACTCTGTGTTTTAATAAGTAAACTTAGGTGATGTAGCTTTCTCCCTCAAAACGTCATAATACATTTTCACCCTTAAAAAAATCAGCAAACTGAGCAAATGTTCTCCGATTCTTTGGCAGAACATTTGTGGATATCCATTGTCTGTTTTTACATGTAATGTATTCTTACCAAATTCTTCTTATTGAATACCCCTTTTTTCAATAAATGTTAACCACCTTATCCTGAAATATGTATATCGTCGCTGTCGGGCAGAAACCTCCTATGTCCAAATTTTGTCAATTTCATATTTTTTCACAAATCGATGCTATTGGTCAGTCCCCACGTGGGTCTGTTATTTTTACAAATTTTTAACCAATCTAAAGTGTTGAAAATAGCTTGAGAGCAAATCTCTTAACTCCATTGGACACTTCAACTGTCTGAGAAGTCTCGTAACTCCACCTCTTCTTCACTCCGCGGGAGATTCGCGGCATTACGTCTCCTCAAGATTGAAAGTCGCAACGAATCCGCGTCGAGC
Organism: Aspiorhynchus laticeps; assembly: GCA_023376895.1. Lineage (NCBI taxonomy): Eukaryota > Metazoa > Chordata > Actinopteri > Cypriniformes > Cyprinidae > Aspiorhynchus > Aspiorhynchus laticeps. The sequence continues at coordinate 206,932 of JALXFT010003903.1, forward strand.
AACTCGTCCTCTGAGGTAAATGTCCTCAAAACACTGGTTATTCATGATTCAGTTATATGAATTATATATAATAACAGTTTATATATTATATATAACAGTTTTATCTCGATTTTGTAGTAATGGTAGTGCTAAGGTGTAATGTATCGTTTCTGAGGATGCTAGATTTTTCTTTCTGCTAGGTCTAGCATTGGACGGTAACTTAGCTATCTTGTTGATTGAAATCTTCCATGGTTTTGTTTCTGACGAGGATAATGAATTTAAAGCACAAAAATTGCCGGCCGTTGACTTAGTTTGCCACTATGCATTGGTTTTGTCATCATGTTTGGTGAGATAGCTAACGTGATTTTCGTGGGGCTTAAAGAAAAAAAAAATCTCGACCCCCGCTAGTTCTGGCGCTCGTCTGAGGATCGGAAATTAGCGCAAGACAATCCACTGCAATGCGGACTAAACCCTGTACATTGCAGATAAGACCGGATTGTAGCTTACAATGTCAAGGCATGCCGTCATGTTCATCACTTTAAGCAAGATAGCTGGCTTCTTGCCTCGTTATCATACGTAAACATGCCGTATAACTTAGGGAAACGATCATTTGACCGTTATTCGTTTTATTTTTTGCAGCAACCATGTCTGTGTCCTTAAAGGAACTCTGTCAGATGGTCAATGTGCCATATGATCAGGCAAGGGCCCTAATAGAGAGTGAGAGCTCTGATGGAGAGAGTGTAGAGAGAGAGGAAGCAACAGTGGTGGAGGATACAGTGGTGCATGCTGGTAGAGTGAATTTCTGAGAGATAATCATGATTTCACATGCCAAAATGGATGAGTTTTATGCAGATGGATTTCACAACAATAGACATTTGTTAAAAAAAATATTCACACTAATTGTACCATGTGTTTGAAAAGATTTCTCTGGTGATCTGGAAGGAGAGGAGGCCTCACTGCTGGCTCCAGAGCAGGTGCAGTTTGACACGGGTAGGTTAGATGATTTTCTACAATTTCTCATTAAATTGGATAAGGTCCTTCAATGGTAACACTGTATGGTAACGTTCAGTTATAAGTCACATATAAGTTATTAGTTAATGATGAACTAATCATTTACAAAACATGATTAAATGATTAATAAGTGATATGCTAACATTTTATGAATGTTTTGTAAACTCAGTTATAAGTTAGTTTTAAATTATTAGTTAATATGTTCACAAATGATTACTAAGTGGTATGCTATACTGTATATCTGTATATATCAGTGATTAATAGTTTACACTTTAGATTAGGGGATGCAGAAAGCTTTGTAAATTATTTGTATACAAGTAAAATGTAAGAAAGGTTCACATCACACAAGGTTCACATCACTAGATCCCACACAGAACACAAGTCTGTGCTGATGAGTGAAATGATTTATCATAACCCACTGCAATCCCCAGACTGTAAGTCATTTATAAACATTTATCCGCTTGAAACAAATAAATTACTCTTCTTAAAAATACTGCTCTAGCATACCTGCATGTTTGTCCTTTTAAATGAATTAACAAACATTTATAAAATGGTAGCATACCACTAATTAATAATTTATGAACATATAGTCTGTTTTGTAAATGATTAGTTCATCATTAACTAATAATTTATAAATGACTTATAACAGAATTAACAAAACATTTATACAATGTTAGCATGTCACTTGTTAATTATTTATAAATGTATAGTCATGTTTTGTAAATTATTAGTTCATCATTAACTAATAACTTATAAGTAACTGATAACTGAATGTTATTATAAAGTGTTACCCGTTCAACTATAGCCCTCACTGTTGACAGTTTATAAAGATGTAACTCATTATTGCATGTTTGGTTTGTGTATGTATTTTGAAGTTTTCCATGGTGGAAGTGAAGAGGACCTGGATGCAGAGAATTTGTGCTCAGATGCTGAGGAAGACGCACCTCCAAGGAAAAGACTGAGAGCTGAAAACACCTGGAAGAAAGTCATCAACAAGAAAAGAAGAATGGTTGGGAAGTCATACGTTGGAAAACAGAAGCAGCAGGAAATAATGAGGGAGCCACGGGCTATGGGGCCTAGATGTTCATCAGCAGCATGTGCCAAGTCAGCTAAACATCACTGTAGTGCAATCGGCGAGCCCGAGAGGAATAAAATTTTCAATGACTTTTGGCAACATATGACCTGGGAGGAGAAGAGGGTGTATGTGCATGGTCTAATTGATGTGGTCCCTGTGCAAAGGAGAAGGGGGGGCTGAAAATTCCCGAAGATCAAATTCCCTGTTGTTTTTTTTACGGGTCAGCGGGCAGAGAAGACGCGTCTGCAAAGGTATTGTTTTTGTCTACCCTAGGAATAGGCGAGTGGTCTGCCCTTAACTGGGCAAAAGAGGGACACACGCAAGCAGACACTGAGGGACAAACACACAGCAATGCACGTCGTTCAGTGGCAGGCCATGAATTCATTCGTAGCTTTTTGCAGGACCTCCCAAAGGTGCCCTCACACTACTGCAGATCCACAACATCCAAACAGTATCTGGAACCTGTGTTTCAGTCGATGGCTGATCTGTATGCAGTGTATTGTCGCGCTGCAGCAGAGAAGAATGTAACACCTTTATCAAGGCAAGTGTTCACAGATGAGTTCAAGCATCTCAACCTAGGCCTTTACCACCCAAAAAAGGACCAGTGCAACATCTGTTGTGCTTTCAAGACCGGCAACTTACCTGATGATGAGTGGCAGCACCACCTCCTTCAAAAAGAAGAGGCCAGCGCCGAAAAGTTGTCCGACAAAAGCAAGGCCAGCAACAACATCATGGTCGTATGTATGGACTTACAGGCCCTCCTTTTGTGCCCAAAGCTAAAAGCCTCTGCCTTGTATTACAAAACAAAGCTTGCAGTTCACAATTTTACCTTGTACAACATGCTGACACACAGTGCCACATGTTATGTCTGGCATGAAGGTGAGGGATCCCTGTCTGCCAGTGAGTTTTGTTCATGCATTGTTGACTACCTCTCTGCACACACTGAGCCTGACACATTTATTCTGTGGAGTGACGGCTGCGGGTATCAGAACCGGAATGCAGTTCTAAGCAATGCACTTCTTCTGTTCTCCATGAAGAAAAACAAAGTCGTCATTCAGAAGTACCTTGAGAAAGGGCATACTCAGATGGAATGCGACTCCGTTCACAGCGTCATCGAGAGGCGTCTGAGGGACCAGGATGTGTATCTCCCAGCGGAGTATGTTAACCTGATGAAGAGGGCCCGTGTGAAGCCTCATCCATATGAAGTCAAGTACATCGACCACACCTTCTTCCAGGACTTCACCAAGCTGAGGCTCTGCAAGTCTCTGCGCCCTGGAGTAAGGCCTGGTGACCCAACTGTCCATGATATCAGAGCCATCAGGTAATTAGTAATTACCAATGTAAATCGTATGTCTGACCAATATACTGTAGGCATGACATTATGATGTTGCATATTGTTTTATGAAATCTTACAGTGATTATGTTGTTGTGTTATATTTTGTGCTATTAGGTACAACAACAATGGAACGATGGACTTAAAAATCAACCACTCTGATGACTGGCATCCACATCCGAGTCACCAACTCCGAAACTCCACCTCAGACAGCCACACAGTCACCCCACTCTATTCAGACCGCCTGAAGATCAAAGAGATGAAATTCAAACACCTCCAAGACCTGAAGGAAGTCATCCCAAAGGACTTTCACAGCTTTTACGACAATTTGCTTCACTAGCTTAATATAGGATGCAGTATTAACACAGTCAATATGATGGCAATGTAACAACACACACAGAGCCTCACAGATACATGCACACAGACAAGAGCTCACCCTACTCACAAACACAAATACACTCAGTAATGGGCTTAGTAAAGCAAGCCTTAACTACGATTTTATCTGTGTAAAACTATGATCAGGTATGATCAGTTATTGATGTATTTTAAATATCTACTTATTACTAGGCTTATTATTATACATGTGCATTGAAGTTTTAAAATGTATCTAATATAATACTTGAATTGAATAAAATGTTTTGGATACCACCATTAAATTATTGTTTTTATTATTATTTAACTGACTTTAAGTTCAGCTGTTAGGCCTACTTCTAGACTATGCCTCTCTTGGCACTGTGCATGTAAAATACCCCAAGTAGCAAGGTTTTTATTTATGGGAGAAAAAAGGGCTGTCTACTGGCGCCAAGTAAGCCTATCTTTGGATAACTCTGTCTGTTTTTTAGACAATAACGAGTGAAAATAGTTAGGTTAGATACATTTGAGTAGGCCTGTTTTGTTAAAAATCGATAGCTGTAATGCTTCGGTGCAGAAGGAAGCCCGTGAGCCACGAAGGTAAGTTTGCGAGCAGATAAGGCTAATTTCCCCCTATTAGACAGCCTAGTCAGCTCATCGTTTTTTTTGTATTGCATCACTTATAGCTCTTAAACCTTTAAAATGGAGTTTAGGAAGATTAATGTAACCACAGTCGTTAGCTTTGGTTAACTATTGAAGCCTTTTCTCTTGTCAAAAGGCTCAACGCGACCACCGACTTTGTTTGCAGTGCAGATTAATTTCCGCCTATTAGACAGCCTAGTCAGTTTATCGTTTTATTTTGGTATTGCATCACTCATAGCTCTAACGTTTAAAATAGAGTTTAGGAAGATGTATGTAACCACAATCATTAGCTTTGATTAGCTCTTAAAACCTTATCACTTGTCAAAAGGCTCAACGCGACCGCAGACTTTGATGAACACTGCTAGCAGCAGCGACGTCTGTGTCCTTACCATTCTTATCAATGACAGCGTAACCTCGCATCTCCCTGCTCCCAAGTCATAAATCTTGTATCTCCGATTAAACATGATTTTGGGGAAATGTTGTGTTAATGTTGGTACACAACAGTATATGATAGCAATATAAGGTATAATACCAACTTTAACGATACAATGTTTAATAACTCAAAAAATATGCCGTTTTTTTTATTTCCTGAAAAATAATGGTTTTGGAGATGCGAGGATTCCGCCCGACAGCGACGATTTACTACAAGGAGATCTTGCTGAACGCTTTGATGTGTCCCAGATTGTAGTAAACCGAATTATCTCCTACTGGTTTGATACAATGGAGGAGCACATGAGAGTCCATGGCATTTTATATGAAACTCAGAATGGTGTAGTAATTTTGGATACATTGTGTAGTTGTTTGGAATTATTCAGTGTGACCATTAAATATACTGTTTTTACACAAATATCTTCAAGATCTTATATTACTTCTTTCTCCTTATATATGCACTGTGACGAGTTCGTTTCGCAACGAACCGCACCTCAATGAACTATTTTGCCAATCACGAAAGAGACAAAAGCTGACGTCACAGAATCGTAAGTGGAGCTCTGTGAATAAAAAAGGAAGAGGAAAGAGAAATGGGGGTACGCAAAAAGGGAGTTACGTAAAGAGGTGTGGTTAAAAGAGTGAGTGGTTGAGTGTTGCTTACCACCACTGCCACTGAGCGAGACACGTTGTGAATCCGATGCCACCAGCAGCGCGTTGCCGGATCTCATTCGGGTTTCCCAACCCAAGGTGTGTTCCTCGTTCACTGGACAAAGACGGAGTCTCCGCTGCACTTTCAGCTCTGCTCTCTCTCTCCACATGCTGATTCTAAAAGCGATGACGACTCAGGTACTCTCTAAACCACGTACTCCTCTTCGACTTTCCACAAGTCTCCCTACGCAGCTGTCAGGCAGCGTTTACACACACAGACACAGACACATGTACACACACGATCAACGAGCAAACATACATTTACACAAACTTAAAGTTTTCGTTGTTGATGATTTTTGTAAGATGTTTTTTTTGAGAACTGATGATTTTGAACTGATGATCTTTGAATACTGTGACTATTGAAACAAAGTACAATACGGCTGTGCTTCCTTGAAGGTATTTTTGTTGGAAATTAACTTTTTTTTCCATGGACTATTGTTTGACATGAACTATTGAGTGACACATCTTCAAAGGACTCTGTTTTCAGTGTGAACCTTGGGATTAATTGGGAAAATTGTTCTTTTCTGATTATCATTGAAAAATATATCAATTACGTTTTCACAACATCTTTTGAGGCATTATTATTTTGCTTTAGTATTGACATTTTTTGTGTAATTGGTGGTTTGAGTTATCCTGGTTGTAAATTAAACCCAAATTCTAATTGGTAGATTGAATTCTACCTGGCGCCCGAGTCAGTATCTGAAATTATAAGATTTTAATCTGAGTTAAAATTCCTATTTTTGGGTGTGCCACCGTTACAGCACACACACAAACACACAATTAAAAATGATGCAGTTTTTGATTTTTTTTTTTCACTGAAAATGATACAGTTTAGCAGTGTTAGGTAAATAATCGTCAATTTGTCACTTTTTCAAAATCATGGAACAAATGGAAAACATTCTGAATAGGGGTGTCAAACGATTAATTGCATCCAAAATAAAAATCTATATAAATAATAATAAACTATATATATATATATACATATATCTATATATATCTATATCTATATATATATATATATATATCACAGATGAAAGAGAAAAAGGAGACATTAGTCATTTACCTAACTCCTCAATGCAATCACATAACAGTACTGGGATTCACGTCTGCTTTTAAACAAATTATCTTTCTGTTTCATGTACCAGCACTCGACCGACTTTCCTCTGTGCAGGTAGGCTTACTGATATGCCTCAGTGCTTTTATAATCCCGTATCGAAGACCCGTCTACTCCAAGCAACAAAATGAAATAATTAAAAATGTCCTCATAAGTTATGGCAGGCCACTTCTTCATTTCATCCTCCCACTGTGTTATACACCATGGGTGTGGTAAATATTTACCATCACAGTATTTAATAGTGTTCTGTGTGTGCTCCCACCACATCGCCCCTTACGCCCCTTACCTACCGGCTAGCGAAACGGAAGTTTAACACATTATGACGGCTTTTTCATCATAGCCGGTGACTTTAACCACGCAAACTTAAAGACAGTTTTGCCAAAATTCTACCAACATGTGAATTTTGCGACAAGGGGAAACAATACACTGGATTTTGTTTATACAACAGGGAAAAACGCATACAAAGCTGAACCCCGCCCCCACCTCGGGTACTCGGATCACATCTCTGTTATGCTAATCCCAGCATACAGACCACTTCTCAAGCTTGCCAAACCGGTTCAAAAACTCATCACAATTTGGCCAAATGATGCTACCTCAACACTACAGGACTGCTTTCAGTGCACAGACTGGAACATGTTTAAAGAGGCAGCCACCTACAACAACCACACAGACCTGCATGAGTACACTGAAACTGTGACTGCTTACATCAAAAAGTGCATTGATGATGTGACAGTCACCAAGACCATCACCACACGTGCAAACCAGAAACCATGGATGACAGCAGAGGTTCGTGGGCTGCTAAAGACCAGAGACGAAGCATTCAGATCAGGAGATAAAGCGGCCCTCAAAACAGCAAGAGCCAATCTGTCCTGTGGCATCAAAAATGCAAAACGGTCACATGCTCAAAAAATCAATAATCACTTCACAGACAGCAGAGACACACGGAGCCTGTGGCAAGCCATTCAGACCATCACTGACTACAAGCCCCCGCCACAGGCCTGTGATGAGGACACATCCCTCCCCGATGCACTCAACCACTTTTATTCACGGTTTGAAATGCAGAATGACACACCTGCACAAAAACTGCCCACACCTCCCAACGACCGGGCGCTTTGTTTGTCTCCAGCCGACGTAAGGAAGACCCCATCTAGGATTAACCCACGCAAGGCTGCAGGTCCTGACAACATACCTGGCCGTGTACTGAAAGACTGTGCTGCACAGCTGACGGATGTCCTAACAGATATCTTCAACACCTCGCTGAGCCAGGCAGTCGTTCCCACATGTCTCAAATCCACAACAATCATACCGGTACCAAAGAAATCACCTGTGTCCTGTCTAAATGACTACCGTCCCATAGCACTGACTCCAATCATTATGAAGTGCTTTGAGAGGTTAGTCATGCACAACATCAAAAACAGCCTCCCCAACACACTTGACCCGCTGCAGTTTGCATACCGTCCAAACCGCTCTACAGACGATGCAATCTCCTCCACCCTCCACCTGGCTCTCACCCACCTAGAAAATAAAGACTCCTACGTTAGAATGCTGTTCATCGACTTCAGCTCAGCATTCAACACAATTATCCCACAACAGCTCATAAATAAACTGAACCTGCTGGGCCTTAACAATTCCCTTTGCAATTGGATCCTGGACTTTCTAACCGGAAGACCTCAGTCAGTCTGTGTCGGCCACAACACCTCGAGCACTACCACACTGAGCACAGGTGCCCCACAAGGCTGTGTGCTCAGCCCGCTGCTCTTCACGGTGCTGACCCACGACTGCACTGCCAAGTTCAGCTCCAACCACATCATCAAGTTTGCTGATGACACAACAGTGGTAGGTCTCTTCAGCAACAACGATGAAACGCACTACAGAGAGGAAGTGGCACAGCTGGCTGAGTGGTGTGGCGTTAACAATCTGTCCCTCAATGTGGAGAAGACAAAGGAGGTTGTGATGGACTTCAGGAGAAACTCCGTTGACCACCCCCCAATGACCATCGACACCTCGACTGTGGAGAGAGTCAGCAGCACTAAATTCCTGGGGGTGCACATCACGGAGGATCTCACCTGGACCACCAACACCATGTCACTCTCCAAGAAGGCACAACAGCGCCTACACTTTCTCCGCTGGCTGAAAAGAGCAAGTCTCCCACCACCCATCCTCACCACATTCTACAGGGGCACCATTGAGAGTGTGCTGACCAGCTGCATCACTGTCTGGTACGGGAACTGCAGTGCTGCTGACCGCAAGACCCTCCAGCGGACAGTGAACACGGCTGCTAAGATCATCGGTGCCCCTCTCCCATCCATCCTGGACATGTTCCTTGCACGATGCTCCAGCAAAACCAACAGCATCGTGAAGGACCCCACCCACAGTCTCTTCCAGCTCCTACCATCAGGAAGACGGTACCGGAGCATCAGAGCCCGCTCCGCCAGACTGCTCAACAGCTTTTTCCCCCAGGCTGTGAGAGCCCTGAACTCAAATCACCCCGCCCCCCTCTGAAACCCCATGCACACCCCTACCTCCTGAAACATGGACCACCCCCCCCCCCTCCCCTCTCCTCTCCTCTCCTCTCCCCTCTCCAAACATCCCCCAACCTTACCACACCAGCGAAAAAACTGTAAACCTTTTTTTTTTTGTGCAATCCAAGTGTGCTACACACAGGTGAGTGGGCCTGTACAAACCACCTGTAGTAACACACTCTCCTCTATGCACTAGACACTTTTCCTAACACTGCTATGTGTACACAATCCCACAAAAGACTCAGCAATATATGTATGTTTTAGGGGTGTAACGATACGCGTATCGTGTATCGAACGATTCACGGGCAGTTCCAAATGGAAGTGATCATCCCTATCCCCTTGGAGTGGGGACTTTGGAGTGAACAGGGCACGTGCGTGTCGTTATTTAGTCGTTTGGAATGCACTTGGTGAAGGGAGCGATCTAATTTCCTCATTATCTTCAGCTGGGATGTTCCCGTGACAACACAGCACGGTGTCAGTCAGCAGATTCGCTGATGGACACCAGCATAAAAAAATATATACATTTTAAAAAGTTTTATATATATTATTTTTTATATATTATATAGCATATTTTAAAAACTTTTAAAAATATAAAATGTATGTTTATTTGCAACAGTTATGATAACAAAAATAAAAAGACCTTTGACATTTAAACAGTGAATCTGCTGACTGACACCGTGCTGTGTTGTCACGGGAACATCCCAGCTGAAGATAATGAGGAAATTAGATCGCTCCCTTCACCAAGTGCATTCCAAACGACTAAATAACGACACGCACGTGCCCTGTTCACTCCAAAGTCCCCACTCCAAGGGGATAGGGATGATCACTTCCATTTGGAACTCGTTCATGAACCATTGTGAATCGTTCGATACACGATACGCGTATCGTTACACCCCTAGTATGTTTACATGCTCATGCACCACTACAAACCATCTTGTACTGTTCCCCAGCCAGCTGCTGACTCACAATGTTTCTCTCTGCACATGTACAGTATTTATGTGAAGCATTCGCATAGTTTGTATAGTTTGTATTTTTTATCTTTAGTTGTACAGGGTAAACATTTATATATAGTATACCTAGTCAAATCTGTCAGTAGGTTAGTTTTGTGTATAGGTTTATAGTGTTTTACTTCATTGTTGTATGTCTGTATTTATGTAGCACCGTGGTCCTGTGAGGCACGACATTTCGTTCCACTATATGTCCCCACATGTAGCAGAATGACAATAAAGCTCAACTTGACTTGACTTGACTATAAGGAAGTACGTCATCGTATTTACTTCCGCGTGGCAAAATAAGGTGGATACTCTCCATGTTTGTTAAACAGGAGGAAGCACACAGTGTTTTTTGGTAAGAATTTGTCCTACATTTTCAGTCGATTTATTTGTTCATCTATTGCCTCCTTGTAGTTCTGTCCGGTCACAAATTTACACTGACGTTCCTGTGTCTCACAGGACACTACATCAGTTATATTCGTGACCCCAGTGAAGACACATGGCTGCGGTGCAGTGACACCTCTGTCAGGAGAAGCAGCTGGTCGGAGCACATTGGGACAAACAGCTATTTGTTTTATGTCAAGAGATATTTAATCCCATAATATTTGGATTTTAACATAAAGAGTTTAATCCTCAATTGTATTTAGTCACCTGTTTTGGGATCAAAACACTAAACAACTCCCTTTTGTTTCTGTATCGGTAAATAAATATGAGATTGATTAGTCAAAAGAGTGAAAGATGTCAGATTTGTGTCCCTCAGCCTTTGTATAGAAACACAGCACCATTAACTAGATTTGTGTAATTTAATGGCAAGAAAAGAAAACACAAAGTATAGTGTTATAAATGTACATGAATTAAAAATTAAAATATGAAAGTTTCTAGATTTAACATGCTAATAATTGTGGAAACACATTATCATATGCATATAATAGACATCAGAGTGTAAACGGGACTTTTATTTTGGTCTGGCGATGTGACGTCATAAATCTGCGCCCCTCCCTGCATCTGTTGTTATTCACCTGAAGAAAGGTTTGTGGTTTTTAAATCAATGCAAACTGTTGTCAATTCACACGTTTTTACAAGCTGCGAAAAATAAACGAATCAATCTTAAATATGGCGTTGTTAAACTTGTATTAACGTTATGTTTGTGAGTAAAGCGCGTCCTCGTGTTAATAACAGAAGGTGCGTCTCATGTCGCTCCCTGTTATATCATCAGTCCATCATTCAAGTGCGAGAAAGAAGAGAGAATCTGAATCATCTGAACCGAGTCATTCTAAATGATTCAGTGATTCGAAGCGCTTGAATCAGCGCGCGCTGACGACAAACAGTGAAAGACATACTTTATGTTAATTATCCTCTTCTTAAACAGGACAAAGTGTCCAAACACACAGATAAACTCCTGAAGAAACAGCGAGATCCACGTGACACACTGTTATAAAGATGGTGTTTATTAAAGAGGAGACTGAAGACTTCAGGATTGAAGAAGTATTCAGTCTGAGACGAAAAGAAACTGAGGAACAAACAGGTTAGTTTCATTCTCACAGCTGAACTCACTCATTTGATCCTTATTAAAATGTCCATCTCTACAGAAATTAACATTCATGTTGAGATCACATGACCAGACAAATACTAACACTGCCTTCAAGATGAGAAGATCCTGCTTTCACATTAGGCATTTGTTATTATGACATAATGCATTTAGGTTATAACAATAATACAGAATTAGCCTAAACAATATATATATATGTATATATATATATATATATATATATATATATATATATATATTAACATTAATCCTAATATCGGCTAATAAAAAATATAAAAAATCCAAGAAATCTAAGAAAATCATTTATTTAGCATGAAGCAAAGCTTGAAATGTGAGTGATTACTTTTGTCTTCTGCATGCTGTTTACATTTGTTCATTTAAAGGTATTTGTTGAGCAAATAAAACAGCCAGTGGACACTCTGTGTCTACATTAATCCAGATACACATGAAAACAGCATTTCTATTTTAAAACGCTCTCCATACATACTAGTGTTTTCATGCATTTTCCAAAATGTTCTCGATGCAAAAAGCCGCTTTAAATGCTTTAAATCTCTCGGAAAGATACAGTGCCGAGTTCAAACAGAAATTAATGAACATAGCCTACCTGAAACCGTTTTTGCAACATTTTAATTTTCTGGTGTATGCAATCAAGCAGAACACAGCGCAGTGAAGTGAGCAAGTTTCTTCTCATTAATAATGTGGACCGAGCATTTTAATAATGAACCATCGCTGTGAGACCCTCACTGTTAACTCGTGTGCGCCCGCGCTTCAAAACTCGCGTGTTTTAAATCCCGGCTTTTGCGATTCGCAAATCGTACTGAGCAATATCGCAATTTGTAATTATTCTTTGTATATCGTCCAGCCCTAGGAACTGTGTGTGTCATTTAGCTGCCGCCAAGTGGTTTTGTGCAACCGACCTTGTTGACCCACAGTTTGAAAACCCCTGACCTAGACTATTTATTTAGCAAAAATCCTGTCATTTTAATAAATATTACATGAAATGTATTAAAAATAGTTGCTGCTCCAATTAAGCTCAGTGTGCTCTCTTTAAGCTCTTCCACATTGAACGTCTATGTAAATACTTCATAAACAGACTTTAAATATTAACTGATGGTTGTCACTTTAAGTTAAGTTAATCGATTTTCTATGGAATCAGTCGACTCAAACCTGCAGACTGGCTCTGATCTTTGGTGACCAGCATCAACTTCTCCAGACTGTAAATCTGTAGAAAATCAGGGCAAAAATCATGTAGTGTATTCCAGCCATAAGAGACTATAGATAAGTTGACATCCATTTAATAAGAGGCTTCATAATGAGGCTAGTTTCCGTGTTCATCCCCATGAATTAAATGTTTTATTGGTTTGT